>JAPSGF010000102.1:139658-300257 GCA_035772895.1 Perdix hodgsoniae | reverse complement strand
AGATAACTAATCAAAGGTTCAGGCTGTGATTCAGCAGCTCCCATACAAATGAATGGCTTTAAGTCTGTGGAGAACAGAGGCAGTGAACACGCGGGTTATAACTGACTGAGGAAATACAACCCCATCTTGAGGAGGTCAGGATTCGCCTTAGCTCCATCCCCTGACATTGCACCATGTTTACATTTGTTTTCGTATCATAAGCCAACTCTCCAGGTTATTTGGAATTCGTCTCCCAAAATTCAGCATTGTCCTTCCTCTCCACTACTAGAAGGCATTAAAGCTTTGTATTTAGAAATCACACTGAAATTATTTTTTGGTTTACACAAACTGGCTATGAAATTGATCAAATTTAACAAAAATGTTATAAACCAAGCAATTAACTTCCTCGACATGTATAAAGATATATACCCTTAAAATTGCAGCAAAGTTTCTGCTAATCCAGGAATGGAGAATGCCACATACAGAGTAGGTAAGTACAGCTAAAGGAGCTGCACTTCTTTACAAGGGTGGCTTTATTCTCTTTTTGAATCCTTCGTCATGAAACAGCAAAATGCAACCCAGTTGGATTTTAAATACCTTTAAAGCTCTGAAGTCCCACTCACAGATTCAATTTTAAAAAAGATATTTACAGAGAGCAAAAAAAAAAAAGTTTTTAAAAAATAAGGAGAGACAAGTTATCAAGTTTTTACTTAGCATAAACAAAAGTAAAAAATCTAAGAGAATAAAGTTTTCTGCTAGAGGGCTTGATTGCCCAGTCAACAGCAATCCAAAAATGCCTCCAGTGTCATGAAAGCATCCAAGAAGATGTGTGTATAGGAAGCACCTGGGACAATCTGTGCCACATTCAACTACCTCAGAGCCAAATCAGCAGGGGCTTGTTAAAAGGATATTCACCTGCTCAAGAAAAGATATGCTATCTGCAAAATCTTATGCATTTCCCAGAATTCTGCACTTTTTCTAGCCTTTGAAAGTACAGCCTTGTCTCAGGAAACACAGGAAACTGTTCAAGCTGATTCTCATTTCAGCAGACTACTAATAGGTTTGTCCTCTAACCCCAGAATCTTTCTGGGTTTCCAAAATCTCAAGTCCCTCTTTTTCACCTGCACGACTTTCTATTTCCAACCTGAAAATTCTTTAGTGTTCCCTACACAAGCATTTCTGAAGTACCCAAAGCAACATATAAAATGCACTGAAAGTTGCTACTAAAACAACACGGAGCCAAGTTTTTAAACATTGCTCCATTCTGTGTACAATAAATTTCTCAACTATAGGCCTCTTTTAAACAGAGCAATTGCAAAATTTCCAGTCTGCTGCATGGAAGTGCTGCGAAACCATGAGATGTTACTGCAGAGCAGAAGCACAACTTGTGACGAAGTCCAGAAGTCTTCATCTACTTTTAAGCAACCTGTATTATAATAGCAGGAAGTAAAATAAGGAGGCTCACAATGGGCTGAAGATCATTTTTCTTTCACATTCAATCAGTTCAGGATTAACATGTCACTAAAGAATGAGCAAAGTGTCCACATACGTTTCATGATAAGAAACAAATTTTTGGTTATATGTCAGCTGTGTGAAGGAACATGGAAACCTGCAGGAACTTCAAAACCCTGAATAGTTCTTCAGTGCTCAGAAAAAAATGCAGAGTTTTCAAAATGAAACAGAAGATTATAATTAATGAGTTTTTGCCTTTGGCAATAATCCAACAGGTTTACCCATGTCATCGGGTATGCTGTCATACACCAGCCCAGACTTCTATGTTACTACATTATTCACTGTAGTTTTTAAAAATAATACTAGAATTTGCTTCCAGTGACCACGTTAAAACAAATTATGGACTTTATTCTACCATGATATCAAGTTTGCTAAAGACATAGATCCCACTAATCACAGGAAATCAACAGGTCTTTTTCTCTCCATCATTTTGCAGCTTTGTTCTGCTACTTCCCTAATTCAGCATCCTCATTGACAATGTCTGTGCTTTATTCCTACTTTGAATTTCTCAGGCTTTAACATCCAGGTCTTGGTTCTTGCTGTCCTTGTCACTGCCAGATGAACCTAGTCAAGTTTACTTCTTGTTATCTTTGGAGAAATGAATCAATTTCTAGAAATTCCCTCACATCCACAAATCTTTGTGGCCCGTAAAGTGATGATTTTTCTTTTTTTTCCCCACTCCATGCTTATAAAAAAAATGAATAAAAGTAGTTTTAAAGGAACTAAGGAGTCCTACATCTGGGACATGAGAAGCTTAAGCACTTTGCACAATACAAATCATAGTCCCTGCTCCAAAGAGATCAAAGACTGAAAAAAGGAGACTTATGGCTGTAGACAGTAGGAAAAAAAAAAACATGAGTGGGTGCCTCGTTGATTAATGCAGCAACTGTATTGAGGCCAACAGTGCCAAATGCAGAAAGAAACCTTACAACATCTGTCTGACTGTTCCAAAGGAAAGAGGTAGCAATGAATTATCTTGCTCAAAAGGTGCCTGCAGCAGCTTTGCTCATGTTCTCAAGGATTAGAGTGGATGTTTTGCAGGAACTCCACAGTTTACCACAGACAAGAAGAGATCATGACTTTTTAGATTAAGAAAAGGTTAATTACAAAAAAGAAAGGAAAGGAAAGGAAAGGGAAAGGGAAAGGGAAAGCGGAAGGGGAAGCAGAAGCGGAAGGGGAAGCGGAAGGGGAAGCGGAAGCGGAAGGGGAAGCGGAAGGGGAAGCGGAAGGGGAGAAAAGAAAATTAAAGAGAAGAAAATTAAAGAAAATTAAAGGAGAGGAGGGGAGGGGAGGGGAGGGGAGGGGAGAGGAAGAGGAAGAGGAAGAGGAAGAGGAAGAGGAAGAGGAAGAGGAAGAGGAAGAGGAAGAGGAAGAGGAAAAGGAAGAGGAAGAGGAAGAGGAAGAGAAAAAGATCTCCTGCGGAAAAAAGAAGTTTCATTCTCTCCCGAGGGACTGTGCCACCAAACAGAGGGGCGGAGTGTCTGATAAAGTGAGATTTCGATAGCATACAAAAAGATAACTCAGATGACTTCAGAAGTTACTGACTTTGTATTAAGAAGGGTGAGCATATTTAACGTCTCTATACCTGGAATGGAGTTCGCTAGTAACGTTTCTAAAGTAACCCTTAAAACTAAAGATCAATATAGCTCTTAGATTTTTTCCCCTCCATTACTGACATCGTTTTCAAAGCTGACTGAATAGTCTTTACCATGTGGCCTTCACTCAAGATCTGCAGAACTTTTGCTACAACTAAGGGCTATCTGAGACGTGATTGTTTGGGCAAGATGATAAAGACGCGGATATAAGGAAGAAGGCTTCTTACAGTGAGGATGGTGAGGGACTGGAACAGATTGCTCAGAGGTGAGGCAGAAGCCTCATCCCTGGAGACATTCAAGGCCAGGCTGGATCAGGCTCCGAGCAACCTGATCTAGCTCTGGGTGTTCCTGTTGATTGCAGGTGAGTTGGATGAGATGGGCTTTAAAGGTCCCTTCCAACTCTAGGGATTCTATGCTTCTGTGATTCTCTATGTGTAAGAATGAATCAGCTAAAAAGCTACGATAAAGGAGGTTAGAATTTCTATTTAACTATTTTATTATGCATTAAGGATAGGATTAAAAGTTTGAGATTGCTATTTTTAAATTGCTATCTTTTACAAAATAACTCCTTGGTATGAGAAGTTTTTCAGCTTCCTAACAAACACCTCCTGACTCCTTAAATACTACAGTCTCCAGAAGATGAAATAGCAAGAAGAAACATGAGAATGTTAAAAATTCCCTTATCTAATTTTATTTACTATTTCTGGGGCTTTTCTCTATTTAAATTGAAGAGGAGGCGGAGGAGGAGGAGGAGGAGGAGGGTGAAAAGGCAATTAGCTCTCAAGAAAGGGGAAAAAAATTAAATATGACATTCAGTTATAAAAATACTGGATTTGCTGAAGCAAAACGAAAAATCAACCCAGGCATGCCCTCAAGAGTATAATGCTGATCATGCAGTGACCAATATGGTTTCAGGGACAGAACAACAACAAAAACCCTACACAGCACACTGTGGATTGTGCAAAGCAGAAAAAAACTTCCTGGCCCTTGCAGCAATCAGCTTATTCCTCGAAGCATGAAATTTGATTACCTTCATCTCAGCAGGCACAACCATGAGCATATATACCTACTAAATACCCAACATGTTCTATTTGACAAAAGAGACAGTGATGTCCATTTCAATTCTGCAACCTGGGCAATAATTGCAATGAAATCTATAGTAAGAACATACGTGAACAGCAATAAAAGGAGTTACAATCTATTGGCATTTAGATCTTTTCTTTTGATGAAAAATGTCCTTTAAATGAATCAAGTCAAAGAGAAGCCTGTGAAAATTAAATTCTCCACAATAAAAAAGCAAGAATACCCAGAGAAGATGTTATCTGACAGAATCTTTAGAACAATATATATCTCTGACACGTGGCACAGACCCTCATGGTCTGTCAAAGTCTGAGTGCAGATTTTTCCAGAATCCCCTAAACACTGCCCATCAAAACAATCACATGGGAATATAAGCAGTTCAACATCTGCATCCTGCTCCAAAAATACAGCAAACATACTCAGTCTGACTCGCCTTAACTACAGAATAACTCCAGGCATGCAATGATATTGGCTTATAAACATCTTTAGACTGTGACAGCACTGAGGACAGATGTCTGTCTGCATACATCATTGATCTACTGTTCATCCATCAGCTAAAATTTGGCTTTTTTTTGTTGTTGTTGTTGTTATTATTTAACTACAGCATTACTGTCTGCCTATAAAACCAAGTGTCTGTTGAGAAGATGATGTTCTCTTAAGCATATATGGCGTGATGGAGGTTACCTTAGTTTTCATAGCTACTGCAGGAGAAATACAAATGGCCAGGTCCTGGCAAATTTGTCAGTGTATCAGTTGTGGAGTGTCAAAGAACCTTACCCTGTAGGAGGGGAATGAGAACAAATGCTGGGGTGAGAATGTGACCGTCTGATGTCAGCTTTAATCCTCTGCTAGGATGGATGCAGTGCTTGAAAGGACCAAAAGAAATGGTAAAATGTCTTCCTGCTGCCTAAAGGTATTTAATGCAATGAAGTAAAGGCAATATAATCAGCATTAAAGTGCTCTTCATAAATAATGGACAGTCTAGCAGCTTTTATCTACTCTGCACTTCAAGGAAGTTTTTACTGTTGAATATTTCATGAGTAAAAGGTAATTTATTGTGGCTTTTAAATTATAGACTTCAGAAACTATTAGAAACAAGTTCTTTATCCCTGTACAATAATGACCAGTTATGAATTTCTAAAGAAACACTGGCAGCTTTAAATGCATATTCTGAAACATAACACTTATGAACTAGCAGAGACACCTCAGTCCAAGACTGTAGCTGATGATTTTTAAGACGTCCAATCCTATTCATCAATACAGTATTTATTTGCAAACACCTGAATGTACATTTTCCTAAGATGTCAGTTCTAGTTTGCACTTCTCAATAAAATATACTACTGATCACAGGTCACTTAGGATGCACATCTGCGATAGTAATTTTCAAAAAGTCTGTTTCCTGTATATCAAGGTAAAAGTGTACTTTATCACAGCCTTTATAAGTTACAGATAGAATTCCACATAAACAAAACCATGAAGGAAGAGTACTGGTGAACAGGCAAATCATCAAGATGAATTAGAAATAACCTTAACTCCCTCCCCTGTGAATATAAAGCTACGATGCAACCTTAGTGCCACATACAGAAACAGATGATCTGGAGGTGTAGATTAGTGAGACTTCACAGAAACCACTGGTGTTACAGCTGGTTTCTATCAACAGAAGCACCAGTGCATTTCTCAACATCAAACCTGTCTGTACTACTTCATAGAGCCACGAAAAGGCACCACCACAGGAACTTGCTGCAAACAAACACACCCATCATCCACTGACTTGCAGCTTAATCAACACCAAAGGAAATGGCACTAAGGCATTTAAAAGAAACTCCCTCAGCCAGAGCCCAAGCTATTCCTGGGAAAATTTTTAGTTTTTCTTCTACCCTCACATTTTCAAGCTGTACAGTTATTCTAAAAAAAGATATAATTTTCTTTCTAAAATTAAGGTAGCAAGAATGACTTTCATATTTTCTTTATACAATAACTGAACCCCCAACTCAAAACTTCGAGAGCAAAGTGGTGAGAACATGAATACTTGTATCTCCAGAAGTTAGAAGCTCATTCCCTCTGTATTAAAATACAGTATTTCATTTCACAGTGTTAGAATAAATGATACAGAGTAGATAAGCAATCTCAAAATGAACAATTGTACTATTCATAAAACCAGCCTAAAGATAAGTCCATGGAATGGTAAGAGAAATAAGTCTCCTCCATTGAGGTTAACCAAGTCACTGGGTGGGACACAAACTGATCACTCTGAAAATTATGCCATTGCCCTGTTTCATTCAGAAGAAATTCAAAGATAGGATGCCCGTTTCCCCTATTCCATTCCCATTCCTGGAATGTCTGCAAATTAGTACGATACATGGAAAAACGGGTATAGTCATTTTGAACGTTGATGTTCAATACATAATCATACTGAGAAGAATTAAATTATTGTTTCATGTACCACTGAACTCACTCCATGATTCTTAGAGGTCAAATAAACGGGCCAACTTACGTAGCTCTCCTACTTTCAGTATTTCACACAGCATCTTTGTGAGCTCAATGCTACTTCGGCCAAATGGGCACTCATGCTTGTCTTCTCGACTACTGTTCTCCAGGACAATCTGAAGTAGGAATCAAAATGGAAAATAATCAGTATGAAGAATCCATCAGCTGAAGCATTGTCCTCCACATCCAACATCTACAAAACATCTACCAGGCTGTAGTTAGTAAATTTTTCACACATTTTAATCTTTTCCCAAGTTAAATGGCAGAAGTGAGTTAACAAACAAAAAAAATGTCTTTAAAGAGAAACGTTGCCTCCCTATGCCCAAAGCTGCAACACAGAAGCAGTGCCATTCCAGTGATGATTCGGATGCTTTGCCAGTCCTATGCAACACTGCTGTTCTACACCAGCAGAATGAATTGCAGCAGAAACCAAAGAGAAGGAAAAAAGAAAGAAATAACTTTGTATCAAATCTGCAGGTTAAAGGAAATGAGATAAATTGAGTCATGAATACACCTAAAAGGAACTATAAATAACAGAAGACACGTAGCTGGATTCAGGCTCCACAAAAGATCCAAGTGACAGAAATCATGCTCAAGCCAATGTGCTCAGTTTCTCCATTACAGAAGAAACTTGCACTTGCGTGCAAATCATTTTAGCAAACTATCACTCTTGCATCAAGCAATGAACACAGCAAAAACAATTCAAGGAAAGTGTTTGTATTCCCAGTTGAATGATAGTCAAAAGAAATGGGAAAAAATAACTACCTGAGTATTTTTGCACCATTAAGTTCTGCTCTATCAGTTATCATTCAGAATAAATCCTTCCTCAGCACTACAACTAAAAAAGAGGTTATACTGTGGGTGAAAGAGGAGTTATGAAAATAATACAGATTTCACTGAAGGTGTGAACCTGAAAAGAAAGTAAAATAGGGGCTGGAGAAAAAAAAATATAGATATATATCAAAACAATTTGCAATAAGAATTGTCATTGCAGTAACAAACTTTGCTACTGGCTTCAAAAGAGGAAAAAAATACAACCTAAACAGCTGCTGCACAGCTTGGGAGTGAGGGAGAGAGAAAAAAAGAAAAAAATTTCAAAGGTAAGATATATTGCCAAGCGCCAAAGAACTTCAGAAGCTCTCTAAATTTTATTTCCAACCAAGTGTTTAGGCATTGTTCTCTAATTTGCATTCCTCCTGTCTCCTTAGTTCCCATTTTCATGTAATTATATTTTATTTTTTAATCTTTCAAGTCTGTCAGCAAGGAAAGCTTCCCCAAAAGGTAAAACAACTCTGCTTCCCAGCATGACAGCTGTGCTCCTCTCTAGAAATCCTGGAGCCCCTGCTAAATCCTGATTTGTAAAAGGCTCCAAGGCTGGGACTTTGCCCAAAACAACCTGGTGGTGGAAAGCAGGTGTGTGATGCATCACTGGATGCCAGCAAAACCTTTCCCACTCCCCAGGTCTCAGCAGTGACCGTCACACATCCATGCCCTCTCACGAGCACAAACCTTTGCTGTCAGGAAATTAGTAAAAGTGTGCAAAAGAGAGAAAAGCCAAATCCATGTAGGAAAATTATTTGCTTCACACGGCATGCCCAAATCTCTTCATGCAAAAGTATCTATTTTAGTCTTTCTGCACAAAGGGCAACCTCTTGCTGTTACTCTGCTTCTAAAACAGCCTGAGGGGTGTAAAAAGAATGTTGTTCTTTGTGTTGTGAGAGTGAATAACTGCTTTGCTTTGGTTTTCAATGTTCTTTGTTTATCACCTAGACTTCCCACTAGAAGCTGAGAAAGTTACTTGGGATTTCATAAATATTTGACCCTGCCAATTTTTGCTAGACTTTTCCAGCAGGGTGGTGTCAGACTCAGATTCACCACTCTGCCAAGAGGGCCTACTTTTCCTTGTCAAATTTTTGGCTCAAATGAATTCTGATTGCTCCACATCACATCTGGGCAACAGCTGTATCAAATCAGAGAAACACCCCTGCAATTTTCATTTCCCATTGCAGCAGCCACTGTTCAAGGAACGTGCGAATACGACTTTGCATTCTGGATGAGTCATCCTGCTCCAGTCTCTTTCATGGAGGACAGTGCTACGTTTCCAAACCCAAATGCAGGAGCAGTGACAGCCTGGCACACGCGCAGTGCGAGGCTGTGTCTCAACACCTCCCTGGGATCACATCTCCTCTTTTTTATTATCATGCGTTTTGTCTCTCACATAATAAAACATAAAATCTGCATACTGGAGCAGGGGGCTGCTTTGACACAGATTTAGGTACAACAGAGAAACACTGGTAATAAAATCAGTGAAGAGGCAAAATGAAAGGGGAAGGGGGAGGGGAAGGGAAGCACTCAGATCAGCAAGCCTGCTGGCTTCTGGCAAATGCATTTTGTTGAGTTTCACATTAACTCGACACATTAACATTTCATGAGCACATAAATATTTAATGGTGACACCATATATGCATATAATGTAAAGCAGAATTACAGCAATCAATAAGAATGCCAGAGAAATAGTTAAGGAACTGCATATTGCAATACAGCAAATTAAATGGCAATTTGAGTATGTAAAGCAGCTTTGAAATGATCCTCACTCACAGATTCTGTAAGTATCATCTTTTTAGAATTTGTTTTTGCAAAACAAAGCAGAGCTGACATATTACATTTCTGCAGGAAAGGAAGATGGAATGCCCTTTACTACATTTAAATATCTTTAGGTAAATTTGACAGATATGGATCTTCTGTTGAGCAAGAGCAATGGTAAAAGGGGGCTGGGGAGGAAAATCTTCCTCATACACATACCTAAGGAGAAACCATTTCTAATCTTGGCAACAGATTTACAACACTCATTAGGATATCTGTAATACTCTTTTCACGACTTCACGACTCATATCCTGTTCCAAAGTAAAATGCTATAAATATAGCCAGTAATTGCATGATTTTATTCTTCTTTCCTTTATCAATCTGGAGGAGAAATAAGCAGGGGATAGACATGTTTTCTCCATATACTGGTGGAAATGGTAGTAGGGAAAAACATAACAGAGCTCTAGACTGAAAATACTTGTGAATCAAGTCATCAGTACAGATTTGGATCAAAGAAAAGTAGTGTGGAATTCACCAAACCCACATAACCATAATTCAAATGGAGGCCTATCATTTACACTCACAAAATGCCTATACCCTATTAACTTTGTCCTTTTTCCCACCTCACAAATCCAGCACAGTGAGCTGTAGATCTACCAGAAACTTCACAATGGGCAGGTACAGCTGTTAAATTTTATTTTTGGGGAAACAAATCCTTAAAGGCAGAAACCATGGACACTGCAGAAGAAATCTTGGCACCCTGACCATCTTCTCTCAGTGCTCCCTTGACTCTGGCCTGCTTGGCAGCATTTACTTTGTCATTAGGCATCTACTTCTGCCAGCTTCCTTGCCTCCTTCCTTGAGAAGAAGCAACATGGAAATATGACTTTTAATACACTAGATGTTACACAGACAAAATCCAAAACCCCCTCACAGTTCAGGAGTACTAAATGCTGTGGGCCATCTTCCCTTTCTCCATTCCTTTAAGGTATACTGCCTTTTACAATAAGGCAAAGCAGAAAATAAATATGTGTAACAGGCAAAAAGAAAAAGAAAAAATATTGTTAGGAAACAGCTGGGAACGATAACAACAACAAAAAATCAGTCAAAATCTCAAGTAAAGGAAAAGGGAAAAATATTACCCAGAGAGAGAAGCCAAGGAAAGTCTAAGTGAGGAAATGATATGAAGGAATGGGACATGAGGAAGACTTGGAAGAACAAAGTAAATGAAATAATTTACAAACAAACAAAAAAAGCAAACAGAAATATGCAAGTCAAGAATGAGATATGATATACAGAATGAGAACAGAGAACAAAATTACACTGCAAGAAGAATGAGATGTGTTGAATAGCAGAAGGGGAAAAAAGATATATTTTTTTTAAATGTAAGGAGCTGAAATATTAAAGGAAAGCCAGTGTTACCCACGTACTTGGTATTTCTACAATTGAAACTCTGTACCCAGTTAAGGCATGGGAATTTGAAAACATCTGTAGTAGAACACAAGTCTGTACAGTTCTTAGTATTTTTAAATGACTACCTTTGCACTTCCTCTCTCATTTACAACTTCCTGTTGTAAGTGGAAGGGAATCATTTCCCAAGTAGAAGAAATTATTAAAAACAACTAAACAAAAAACATAACGCACACACAAATAACAACAAAGTGATCAGAAAGAGAAAGGAAGGCTTAGCGTTGTCTCCAAGGTAGACATTTCAGGCAGTGCTGGTTAGCAGCTGCTGACAGCTGAATTTCTTCTGGGATTTAGCTGTCTGAATTACCTGAAGTACCTTCTTCCCTCTGACGCCAAAAGTGGAAGGCAGTCTTTCAGCATCCAATAGTCCAACAAAACATTTAGAAAGATGAAGAATATTCCTCCTTACAGAATATGTTTGACTTATTTCTAAAATGCAATTTTTTGGTACTACCCCTCGTATTATAATTACTGGTGCTCAGCATCACTGAGGGAAAGCTTATCAGTCTATACAAGGTACACGCTAGTGACATGTCAACAGTAAAAAATAAGTTCAAATGCCATGCCAACGTCACAGAAGAATAATGCAAAATCTCCAGTAACAGGAAGAAACACAATCAAAAGTTCTTCTCACTTTACAGCAGAAAGCTTCACATTGCTTCTGTATGATCTTCCATTGAATTATTCATCGAGTCCATCACTTCCTTGGGAGCACAAAACATATTCCTCAGGGAGGTAATGGACTAAATGAAGAATTTTCCATATTTGACTACCACCAACTTAAAAATCTGCATCACCTTCAATAATGAGGTTTATGTTTGCAACTAAGAGTTAATGCCTAATGAAAAAGTTTTAAAGAAAGGTTTAACAGTCAAAAGCTTCCTTATCACAATTCAGGAAGATGAAACCACCAAGCATAAATATTGCTCCTTCACAGGGAATATCAATTTAGCCAACCCCTTAATCTCTCACATTACAGATGAAAATGACTCAGAATACACTGCCCACAGCAACTGCAGAAGAAATACTTAGATTCCTGAATCAACCTCAGAGCCTGGCAATAGAACAGAGGTTCATTATGACTGGGAAGTAAATACAGAGAGTAAAAGACAACATGGTACACTATAGCTGCAGCAATACTTATAATAAGTCCCACAGCAGACAGTTCAGACTGCATTGCTGAACTATTAGAAAGGAGCATTTCCCCAACTCCATTCCATTGTACTGTTTCTACATTAATTCTGCGTTAACACAGACCAAGTTTCCAAGCAGCCCGTAGGTTAGTATCAAGAGGTTCAGAGAGCTACAAATTAAATATGCTAAAATTCTACCTAGGCTCAAGATGAATTATCTGATTTATTTAATATAGAAAAAAAAAAAAAATTGCATGGATGCTCTTCCTTACTTTTGACACTGCTTTTCCTTCTCCTAAGCTTTCTTATCACTTGTGGCAGGCTTTAACATTCCTATTTCATTCAGATACCGTAAGTAACTCTAGGAAGTAAATCCTAAGGATATGCTTCCTGAAGAGGATAAGGTACTCTGCTGCAGGCAGATTTACTTTGAATTTATCCTCTTCTCCATTCTGCTTTCCTCCTGAGGCAGCAATTCATCATTCTCAACTTCATCAGCAGCATTCTTTTGAGATCCTTTGCTCAGCACTGTCGCCTCTAACCTCTTTCTGTTATCTTCATTATTTTATTTTCAATTTTCCATGTCTCCTCTCCCTTTTATCTCAGCCTTCTTTCAGATTCCCGAGGGAGATCAGAAATTCCTCACAGCAAAACTAAAACAAAGCAACAATTCTGCCTGCCCTCCTCAGGTAGGAACTAGATTTGCCATTTGTTAAGCCAGGATGTGAGAGATGAGTGGGAAATGGGAAAAAAAAAAAAAGAAGAGAATTAAATTACGTTATTGTATAGCAGTATATAGGTACCAGGGTGAATTCAAGCTGTCCTGGTACCATTACAGCCAATGTTTGATTCTGCAGCCATAAAGTACTTCTAACACAGATAGCTACTTCCAACAACTAGTTTTCTTCTATAATATATTGGAGTTTTCCCCTCTTCTTTTAAAGCAACCCAAAAGTTAGTGCCTAACTATTAGAAGTGAAATGTGGATGGTTCTGCAGTTGCTCCACGTGAGCAGCTCCACCTAGGAATCAACTCTGCTTCTCATGTAAACACCTCAATATAAAGCACAATTGTATTTCTACATTTTCTATACAAAGCTAAACGTAGAGCGACCCGCCTTCAAGTGCTGTATAGCCTCCTTCTTCCTTTGCCACTCCCTGCAAAAACAACCAGACCACAGTATTGCTCGGTGGCAAGAGCCAAGAAAGATGGGAAGGCTCATTTGCTGTACTGTCTTCAGAAGCTGCATCAGGGTATGGTCTTCACCACATACCCAGGCTTGACATCTTGACATTAAACACTGAGTATTCCTCCTCCCTCCATGCCCCATGCAAATGTGAAGGGACAGCATGTTCCCCAGCCTTCTCCTTTTTCAAGAGCCTACAGTATCTGCCTAATGTAGCAATTTTATTTTATTTTTTAATTTTCTGTTTCTTTTCCCCACAATGCAAGAAAAGCCCTCCTAGTGCTTTGTATGTGGTATGGATACATGTGAGAAGCTTCAAACTTCACCAAGAGGTCAGCAGCATCTCCAGAGCTCCAAACAGAGCAAATGAGAAAAAAACTGCAACTAAATAGCTATTCTTCTCTCCCCAGGTATAGCAGAGAAAAGAGAAGCACACATTGTCAAGTTGGGAATCACCAGGTACAGACAATTAGGCCTTTGGTGGAAAATTATATTGTCTCATGAGGCACATCTGGAAGACACACAGAACAAAGCTCGCCTTTTTCACTATCGTTAGAGGAACAGAAATAAATTACATTCCCTTCCAGTCATTTCTGGCAAAAAAAAAAAAAGAAAAAAGCAAGGCAGAAATCAGGCTCGGTTTTATTTCAAAAAAATGCTGAAATTATATGTTAGACTACTCATATTTGATCAGGATAGAATGAGTAGGCACGAAGAGACTTTGTGAATTGGCGGAAGGATGTGTAGGCAGCCTCCTGTACAACAACTGCATGGGTTAGAAAGTATCCGACACGCAGCCTGCCGGTGACTCAACCCATTAAAGTTCCAAAAGGTCTCTGCAGCACACGGGCAATCTTCCTGCCTGCATCACAGGGGCTCACAAATAGCACCTGCTCCTCCAACGTGACTTCTGAAAGCTTCAGGGGAAGAGAACTTCAACCACCTCAAAAGCAGCAGCTCAAATAGCTGCTGGGGTAGCATCTCTGCATCACAGCTGAGTGAATGATTGATTTTCCAGCTCAGCAGGTACAGAGGGATTTTCTATTTCCGACCCTAAACAGGCTCAATTTCTAATTTTCAATTCATCAAAATAACTATCAGCTCAAAGTCCAATGTTGTTTTAAATATAAGAACAGAAAATATAGTAACATACCACTCAGTATCTTGCACATTATTCACAAAAACATAATGGCAATGAATTCACTACAAAACTTACCATGGGATCAATGAGCTCAACACTGCAGAACGGATTTCAATATTGTTTTCCCACCCTGTTGACACTACTTTATACTGCCAATTTTACATGTAATATCTAACCAATACCTGCATGAAATAGATACAGTTGTTAGGAGAAAAGCAGAAATATCTTCTACAGAAGTGGCACTTGAATTCCAGGCTACAGTAAAATGATGTCTTTTGATAAAACACTTATTTTTTTGTACCATGAAGAACCTGCTCATCTAATAAATGGCAAATAATGGAGAGCAAACTTAGATAGCCAATTAAGCAGAATCCAAGCAGGTGGATAGCCAGTGCTCAGACCCGGAGCTGCTACATCTATTTGTCGTTTCTAGTGGAAACACCAATCTTTTGTGCTTACACAGAAACAGGAGACAGAAAATGACTGTTCTCAAGGCAGAATCTCACTCCAGGAAGGAGATAGTATCTGTTAGAATATGTCTCATCGTAAGTACTGGAGGAAAAATGTAGACAAGTCACCAAGTTGTAAGTAGTAGAAGTAAATTCTTTAGAATGAGACTCATGGACCACACCAGAGGCAATGCCGTACATGACTTCCCTGAGACTCGCTTTCTGGGAAACACAACAATCTCTAGAAAAATTCTAAATTCCCTCCAAGGTACAGATTATCATGATATTTAGATGCCTGTGAGGAAAATACAAAATAAAAGAACATTTCAATGGTTGTATCTTAAAAGCAAGGTGGAATTTCTCTTAATTGAGTTACCCCATGACATCATCTCTTTCTGCCTGAAAACCCTTGAATTAGCTGAGATCCAAGAGAAATAGCACCCCATGCACAACAGGAGAATTGGTGTTGTTTTTGCTACCTGCTATCAACAACACCTAAACAAAGGCTGACCACACTTGTAGGAGTCAGCTAATTAAAAATGCAAACTTACTGTATCTATGGAAACATCCTAGGTATAAATATGGCAGACTTAAACACAAGACAACAAACAACTATCAAATTTGTCTTGTTTTTATTTTTCATTTTGGTTCCTTTAGCTTGCTCTCCACAACAAACTCTGGAGATCTCATTATTTTACAACAGTAGAACTTGAAGACCTCATTGTGGCCTTCCAGTACTTGCAGGAGGCTTATAACAGGAGGGAGTTTTTACATGGTCTGATAGAGATAGTACAAAGGAAAATGGCTTTAAACTAAAAAAGGGGAGATTTAGGCTTGATGTTATTTGCAAATTCTTCACTCAGAGGTGGTGAGGTGCTGGCACAGGCTATCCCAAAAAGTTGTGGATGCCCCATGCATGGAGGTGCTCATGGCTAGCTTGGATGGGGCCCTAGGCAGCCTGATCTGATGGGTGGCCACTGTGACCATGGCAGGGGGTTGGAACTAGAGGACTTCTAAGGTCCCTTCAAACACAAGACATTCTATGATTCTATTAAAAGAAAAAAAAAGAAAAAATCAGACAAATCATACCTACAAACACCTACATAGAAAATAGAATCCTTTTGCATCATGAGTTTCCAAACAAATCAACAACAGAATATCAATATGTTGAAATACTCATAGCAATGATAGCATAACAGGATTTCCATGCAAAGGTTTTTCATCAGACTCATTTTACGAAAGTTTCAAAGGCACACTGCTACAAGTTGCCAGCAAGAAAAATTTCAAGGTATCTACATTGAATACAGTCTGTTTTAAATGGTAACTTATAATTTTATTTTTAAAATTAGTAGAACTTGAAAAGTGAATTAGTTTTGGAAAAGAACAAATTAGAACCAGGCAGGGGGGGGGGAGAAAGACGTGTCTGATCCAAAAGAACAAAAAAAGATTATCTGTCACAAAGCTTTATTCCAATCATTTTCTTCACTGTTAACTTTAATTATACACTCTGACTGTCCTATAATTATGTAGCTTGGGAAGCTGCCAGTTTTTTCCTGTGGAAACTTTTATAGTTTCTTGCAGAGGTTCAACATTACTTCCATCAATGCATTCCATATAGCATATGTCACCACGTTCTAAAAGCAAAGGCCCTGATGATAGCAATTGATTATTTAAATGGAACATGAAAAAAAAAAAAGAAATGCACTTCACTGAAGTCACTGATAGCACCAAACATTTAATAGAACGAAAAAAAAAAAAAAGGATTGAAAAGCTAATTCAATAAGAGATGAATTCAACAGGAATTTAAAAAGGAAAAATCCATACGACAGCTAAGGACACCGCATAATCAAAGAAAACACGCTGGTCTTTTTTTTTTCCTCTCCAGTATAAAAACCTTCCTTCTGGAAGCACCAATCATATTATATGGCAGACAAAGCGATATTAAAAAACAATTAACTCAAAACCTAAATAAAAACAATATGGTTTATCTGAAAAGTGACATTAAGTAAAACAATAAACCCAAAGCAATGTATGACTGTAATGTCAAGAATAACCACATAGAAGAGGAAAAAGAAATAAGACAAATGAATTGTCAGGAGGTAAGAATGAAGTTTTTTTTAATTGCTTATTTTTGTTTTGTCTTTCAATGTGTGACATCCATGTTTTCACCCTGAAATGCTTTCTGCTTTCTAGATGCAGTTCCCCATATGCCCCACTGTCTTCATACCCATGCTCTTCAATACACTGCAAACATGTTTACTGATGCTATGAGTATTTCTGTTTGGCATTGATCTTGGAATCCCCACTGCCTCTGCATGTTGAAGGAAACTTCAGCTTTAATCACTCTTCTCACCTAACTAATCAATTTATTATGCAAATTATTTATAAGCAAAATCAGTTACAAGAGGGAAGAGATTACTTTCTGCCTGCCTTCTCATTTTTCCTTATCCACTTTTCTCAGTAATACAAGGTACCTTACTATGGGCCTTGCAGCTTGGGCATCCTAAGAAACTAGGTCAGACTACAGAGATTTGTGCTGCCCATTAAATGCAGCAACAGTGATGAACTCAGTGAAGTCATCACAGTTTTCTGACACTGTCTTCATTTAATAGACTATATTCTGTCAAGAGAAACTTAGTATTTCTCATTTTAAACCAATGCTGGTTTCCAATCTCAATTTTAATTATCCCACAGCACAGATATTTACTCATTTTGGGGCTTAGGAATTGGCCTATGCTACAGCAATTAATGGCATTGCAAAAGGCCACGTTGAAAATAATCTCTCTTCCTGGGAAACAAATTGTTTCCTATTATCAGTAATGAAAAAAAGGAGAAGAGATTTTGTCAAAGAAGTTGTTCAGTAAGCAAGTATTATTTGTATGTATGGCTAACAGTTTTTTTGTGGAAATTTCACCTTGAGTGCAGAGAGTATTTCTGTTGAGACACAAGAATATAAATGCATCTCAAAAACATTAAGTGAGATTAGCAGTCTGTACAAAGAGAAAACTGGTGCTACGAGAGCTATGGAAGGCAAAGGACATGAAGAAGAATTAATGTTAGGTGTGAAAAGGAATTCAAAACAAGGAAACAGGTACATTTGAGCTCACAGAGAATCAACATTCACCAGGTAGCAAGCAGATGAGAAGATGCTTTTAGCTCACTCACTGTTCAACAGATGTCTTTAGCGCTGTAGGAGCTGTGCAACACCCTGCACCTCAGATGTGTTCTGCAAGCTCTTAGCATGCTACAATGGCCATTATAGCGAAGGAACTATCATGCCAGAAATGCTGGTGTGAGCATGAAGTGGGACTCTGGAATGACGGGTAGGCTAACATACTCCCAAAGTGTGTTAGCAGTTTCCAGCACAACTTCGGGCAAGCAATTTTATCTGAGTGTGCCTTGGTGTGGCATTTCTGGTGCACACTTCCTCTGTCATGAGTGGAGAAAACATGAGGCACACTCAGACAGTCTTGTAAGAGAAATCATACAAGAATAAAGACAAAATAACCACACAAATGATCAGTAATGCAGGAACAAAAATGCATTAGATCAACAAAGCTGAGCCAGCACCAAAGTCCTTTCTAAATAGCGGCTGATTACATGCTACTGAAAACCTTTCGATTTCGACCTTTCAAAATAACATCTGCTATATGAAAATGCAAACTAAGAAAAAAATTGAAAAGACAATGAAAGCTCCTTTCAAGAAGGTCTCTGTCCTCTTTCAATTCTTTCAGATTTATTCAAAACACATGTGTCTCTCATTTAGGACACTGGCTTCTACTAGGCACATTCTTTGCATTTATAGTTTTCAAAAGAAGTCTATGAGGTAACACCATGCAGATCTTAAACACATTTAATAAGAGAAGTCCAAATTTTAATGAGAAAATGTATCCAAATATATTTTATTAAGAAAAACACAATTCAGTACAGGAAATAACCTGTATTGAGTCTCTGAGGAAATTGGTACAGGAAATAACCTTAATTTCAGGGGTTGATGGAGTTTAATAGCTACTGCTCTACTGTGTGCTTCCACAGTTTCTTCTAACAGTTACTGTTATGTTGAGATTGAAGCAGAAATATTTACAGACCAAAACATACAATCTTGAGGTCTTCCATTAATGCCCATGGATCATTCTGGCCTGGATATTAGTACTCCCTTTACAAACCTATTACAGCCTTGACATCACTCTAATTTGAGCAGAAACTACACAGTAGAGCATATTACAGAATTAAAAGCTCATATTAAAAGCTTACTCACTGTTCAACAGAAACAATTGATGTATCTGTCTACTGTCTCCATAAACAACCTTCCTTACGCAGGTCTGTGCGTGTACACCTCCTTCAGGGAGGTTAAATCATCTTCTACTCCCATAGGAGCTAAACAGGTTCGTTCATGGCAATTATTCAAATTCAGCACAGATCACTAAAAGTCACTCTATTTTGCCAAGTAGTATTCTGTTGTAACCTTTTCACATGAGGATGCAACTTAAAGCTTGTTTTAACTACTCTTGAAATAACAAATGTAGGAATTAGAGTGGGCAGAGGGCAAGAACAGGTCATACAAATGAATCATTATGGTTTTTACCTATTTTTCTACAAACACTACCTCACCTACAGCAGTAGTTTTAATAGGAGCATCTTAACTCACAGGATACTGCCAAGTCAGCCAGTTATTAAGGTATCTGCTAGTCAAGTTCTCCTTTCCACAGAAAACCTTGACAGTTTTGGTAGACACAGGAGGGAATTCTGCACAAATACTCATTTCTGATCTTATGGACATCCACCATGCATCCAAAAATGCACGTCTCCCTTCTCTTTGCAGGCTTAAGCAGAAAGTGTATATGCTAAAAGTGTTATCTATAATATTTGGCTCAGCTTTTACAGACATGATACATGTTTTAGCGTAACGTGGTTTGCCTTCCTAAAGCTAGTTCTTGTTAATGGTATTGGGATTCTGAGCCTCCTCTTCAAAGTGAACCATAAACAGGACATAATCAGCATGAACAGGGACTGGCACAGATCTTAAACAGAAGAAGTCTTACCCGTATATAAGCATCCTGGTGATGTTTAGCGAAGTACAGCATATTGTCAAGGGCTAGCATTCCTGGAGGAGTCTGTGTAAAATCCATGGCTGGGTTTACATGATTCTGCAAAAACGATAACAAGATCACTCTATAAATATTTTTTCCATAAATAATCCATATCCCTGTGATTTACAATGTGCAAAAACTTAGCGTGCTGTGCCAGTCTCCAGCAACAGAGACTTTTTGCTGAGCAGAAAAACTGTAACAAGGGAACAGGCCCTGCTTCAAAGAACTTCAAATCCAAATGTAAACACTACGAGACTGGCTTATCAGCCATTCACTTCTGTAACTATGCAATGGAGTTCCTAAAAGGAGATTTATGCTTCTAAGGCACTCAACCAAGCCTTTTTTTCTCATGTAACTGGTGATAGGACTAGAGGGAATGACTTCAAACTACGCTAGGGGAGATTCAGGCTGACTGTTAGGAAATACTACTTCTCTGAAAGAGTGGTCAGGCACTGGAATAGGGAGGTAGTAGAGACACCGACCCTGGAGGTGTTCAAGGAAAGGTTGGACGTTGTGTTGGGGGACATGGTTTAGTAAGAACTATTGGTGACAGGTGAATGGGTGGACTGGATGATCTTGTAGGCCTTTTCCAATCTTGGTGATTCTGTGATTACATAGCTGATAGACTCAGTAATACTGGAGTACCACTGTGTACACCGCTGTACGCCAGGAAATACTACTTACATAAAAATGCAGTGATACATGTGAACAGCCACATCTATTTATACAAACACTATGGAACTATTTAAAATAAATCATGAAAAGCAGAAAAAGTTACTAAATTTAAAAGCTATATTAAGTCTATTGGATCTTGTGGAGTCCTGAACACAAAGGGTCTCAGACAAAAGTATAAGAAATTAGATAGGTTCAACATGCTGAATTCAGGTGAATTTTTGTTACATTCTGAATCTATTGAAAGTATGGAATTAATGAATGAACACACCGAACATAACTAAGACTTGTCAGATTCCACACACACATGTATACAAGTTTCAAGTATCACTTTCACACATTACATGCAAAAACACATTTCCTCAAAATATTAACATCACCGATCTTTTGAAGGCATGAAATTAAAAATACATGAGCATGTTTTATGTAGTTCATAGTTTAGATCCAAACATCTTCCTGGCTCTGGGCACGCTCTTAATACAGAACTGCTCCAAAAAAAAAGGAAAAAAAAAGAAGACCCAAAGGTATGTATACATCAAAAGTTTATCTTCTGCTATTCTTTTTTTTATCATTATCACCTTTTCAATGTCTTCATCTCCACTCATTCTCACACAGGAAGATCTCCTTAGCTGCTCTGCGATGATATTTCTATTCTGCAAGACTTATCTGTGAGAGACTTTAAAAGTGAATTTGCTCTCAGAACTGACTACGTAACAATGCTAAAGATCAGCACAGATTTCTTCTTCTGTCAGTCTGCTACTGCAGTGTACTCAGGGTCAGATCCATCTACCTCATAGACACAAGCACAGGTTGACTACTTTTCCTCCCACTGATTCTGCAGGCCACAAAGTAGTGGAAACGTGGGATTCCACTATCTCATCTGTTTAATCTTTAGATGTATGAGTTGGTTTTTGCCAGTCAATAATTCATAGTCACATAAAAGATTAGAAGTATTAGAAAGCAAAAATTGTTCATTAAGATGTCTGCTGATACTTTAAAAGCAGGCGAAGATTTGGGGATGAGAATAGCATGCACAGCCTATTAATTTTATATGTACACTAGTTCCCTGCAGCAGGACAAGCAATACAATGATAAGCTCACTTCTTTATAATGGAGAATCAAGAAGATTCTCCAATCCTAGACTTCTATGGGGGAAATAGCTATGCAGTAGAAAAGTAGAAGTCAAACCTGGAAAATAAATGCTTACTGAGTTGATTGTGTTTTCCGAAATACTCACTTGCTTTTCATTCTTTTAACTTGTATCAGTTCATCACTCAGATGAAGAGGATAGAAGTACTTTAGGACTATTTCCCCAGTTCAACTTTCCATTTTTCACAAGCTACATTTATGAGCCAGGGCACTTTTATGATCAGTCCAAGACCATTTCTCACAGAAGAGAAGCACAACAGACTTTATCTTTTGGGAAAAAATTTCCCTTTCCAACGTTCTCAAGCATTCCAGAAAATGTTTCTTTTGAGATGCTGGGTCTGGCAGGCACACAAATGCCACCCCAACTCCTGTCAATCCCAGCCTGAACAACTTGGTAGGACCTCCCACACATTTGAAGTCTTCCACATTTCGGGCATGAAGTCCTGAGGAACACCACTAGAGCCTAACCATGAACACAATTCTGTGGGAAAGCTGTTGAGAAGCTGCCAACACGGAACCTCACAGGCACCATTTCTATAATACCTTTTCCAGGTAGAACTTCAGGTTTGTGCTGCACATATTCTCTTCATTGCCACGCTACAGCACAGACATATATTTGGATAAATACTGGCAAGCAGAGAATATAAAGACCCAGCTACCTCTCAGCAGCTATTAGAACATTAGCAATCCTTTTACAATTGTATTCTCAAACAATGTTGAAATAAAAGCAGTATAGTGAAAAACAAATAAACAAATCTAAACTAGTGCTGACTGAACAGCTCCATCCTTCATTGCATTCTAGCATCTCAAATTATGCAGAAACACTGACATGAACAAATGGGGGCAAGAGAAATCTCATTGCATTTAGTAACAAGGGCTCATTTGGTCTCTTACCATCATCATTATTTTTATCTGTTCAATTGGAAAAGCCATCATCAACACATTACATTTTCCTGAGTCAAGTCTATATATCCAGTTATTTTCAGTTGTTTCAAAAGTTTCTGTCACTTTGGATCCCAAGATAACTAGGTCTTGATACTCAAAACTCTATTAAGTCAAACAGCTGGAGATATGCCTGCTAAAACAATACATTATCTGCAATTACTCCTCAAAAACAAAAGGAAAGCAAGCTGTTTTGTTTCCTTCCTTCTCCCTCCCTCCTAAAATCACCTCTTTCTTAACACATTGAATGTTTGTGGTTGAAATGTTAACTGATTGAGAGTGGGTTTAGAAATGGAATGTAAAGCTAAATTATCTAAAATGCTGTAGTGAATAATTGAGAAGTATGCAAACACCCCCACCTACAACATAATTTATTACATATATGGAAAACAACCAGGCAAATTAGTTACATCTGTTTAGTATAAGTCTACTGTATTCGTCTCTTTATAAAAAGCCAAGAAATACAAAGGAGATAGGTTTGCCACCTACAATTTCTCAGGTCCTTTTTATTTTTTTCCATTAGATTGAGTAAGATCTATCTTTCAGCCTCAGGGTCTGAGCAGTATTTAACAGCTTACTCTCTTACACTGTGCACGTTAGCACACCAAAACCACCAAGAATTTGTTAGCCAGCTTCGGATGGTATGAAAATTCAGTCTTCTGGAGAAGATGCAAATCTAAAATCACGTCTGTTTATGCCATTAATAAATAAATAATAATAATAAAGTAGCACATTTCACAAGATTAGCATTATTGTGAATAAATTCCAGCGTAGGAATTAAAATGAGACAACTTAGCATTATCACACAGTCCTAGCTGCATAAAGCTTTCCTCTCTATCTGTCTTGAATGGCTCCACTGTCTTACTCTTGGCTTCCAAGGCAATCTCTGAGGGATGTATAGATTTCAGCTGTAAGAATGTGTGCTCACACTGAGATGCTTAATCACAGTAATGGTGTACTGTCGGTAGATAACAGCTAATGGAATAAGCTCCCCTAGCTCCTTGTATTAATCCTAACAGTATCTTCCACATTTATTTGCTGAAGTGCAGAAATCATTTCTTTACCTGTATCCACAGTCTACTAAAGGTACAAACCTTTTATTTTTGTCTTGACAGATATTGACAGCCTATCAGAAATTATTCATCAGTGCTATGCTCAGCTATGTCAATCAGTTGCCAGGCTATGCTAATTAGTCCTGAATGCTGCTTGTAGCCACTGCTAGACACAGTAATCTCTGTTCAATGCAACTGCAAACTTCTGTGTTCCCAATCCTGAAGTAGCTCAGGTTAAACACTACTCTGTGCATCTTCCTTCTGCAGGCTTGCATGACAAAAACACAACACAATTTCCCAGGGAGGAATGTGGATTGTGGAAGAACCAGTGATAAAAGAACAAACGTATTTCTATGAAGACAGTGCAAAGGGCAATGATCACATTCTCCCACCTTTAATTACTTGCACTTTCTTATTTTCCTCTTTTTTTTTTCCCGAATCTAAACCACTGTTTTGTGGGTTAGGAAGGAAAGCAATCAGTCTCTTCAGTTCTAAACCACTGGACTGCATACAATAAATCTCCCTTAGGTCGTAGGAATAAATTACAGCAATACAGACATGGAGATTTGCTGAATCTGAATTCAGAATTAGGAAGAAAGAAACATTTTACATTATATTTTCACTGAAATGTGAATTGAAAAACTTTTGTTAGAACCAGTGAGCACACAACCTCATAATTTACTCCTTCCCTAAATGCTCCTGAAGTTTTCCACACAAAATGTTCCCATCTGCTCATTTATACAAGAATTACAAATATGAAAAAATACCATCTAAAAATGCTTAGTTAGTCAGCTAAAATTCTTAATGAGGAAGTAATCTTTTCATTTTATTTAACAGCACTGTATTCAAAGAGATGATGCACACAACTTCCATCATTTAATTTAATGAGATCTAACAGTGACTTGGGAATTTCCAACCCCTACCCATTCGGGGAAAGCAAGAACTAACAAAGATTTGTTTTCCCCTTGATAGTTATATAAATATGCATATATTCTTCTTCTTCTTTTTTTATTTTTTTGTCAGCTTTTTAAATTTCCCAACACAAAATTATGTCTGGATGATCTCTGAATTAAAAATAATAATAATTATATATATATATACACATACATACATATACACATATATACCCTAAAACAAGTATATACTTCAAGCTACATCCCTGCAAGCTCAGCAGCTGCTACATCTTTTAAAGTATATGCAGAAACTCTTTTAAGATAATTTCAATGTGAGTCACATACCAAACACACCCCTCTCCACATTTAGGGAACTCCAGCATATTTCTACTGGATATAATTTTCACAAAACTTACACATCATGTTTGTCAAGATCAAATTTGAAGTCACCAATACAAAACCGACCCACCTACTCAACAGCAGAGAAATAGTAAGTGCAACCGGCCCATCATTTGTCCTCTAAACAAAAAAAAATCCAGAATTTGATACTGTATTCCCTCGATTCACTAAGCTACTAGGTAGTTTAACATAAAGCACCACTGCTCCACATGTTACCACTAGAAGCTTGCCCGAGTCATGAACTGAATTTAGCGCGGTCAGAGCTAACAAAATCTGAATGTTATGGTGGCATAAAAAGTCACCTAATATCATCTGATAATGCCCAACAGAGCATGGGAAAAGACATGCACTCACATTTGCAGGCATCAATAAATTACATGTTGTGAGCAAGACATAAGGTTTTGCATAATCCTTGGTATTTTATAAGCACATACACAGCAGCTTTACAGTTACACGGAGCTAATGCTTTGGATTCCAAGATGTTAAGCCCTGTGGAGAATGGAAATAGTTTGAAAGCCTCAAAGAATCTGAAATTAATGCTATGACACTGAGTAATCACATCTCATCCAATGCAGGACAATCTCCTTTTAGGTTTCATCTTAGTTAACAATGACACACTTAATACTGGACAGATATTTTGCACTTCAAAGGCTGACTCCTTTATGTTTTCTGGGCAAACAAAGTTATCAAGTGATAACAGGCTATGCACTTTAGACATCAGGGATGTTAAAAGTTAATCAGTGGGACTTGGTCATTTCAATAGAATTTTTTTTTCAGCATGCGAAATTAGCACTACATCGTGTCCCAGCATCCATTATGTTTTCAGTATATCTGAAAACTGAGTCAAACATCCACTTGCTAGATGGAGTTGAGGAGTTAAAAGCCATAGTAGTTCATTGCTACTCTACACCTGAGATTGCCAATGCATTTAGCAGACCCTTATGTGGACACTGCATGAGTTCTTGTCTCATTCTTTTGGGCAAAGTCAATCTACTTCACACAGAACTTCTGTTGGATGCTGCACGACCTAGTTCAGTTAGAATCATAGAATGGCCCGTGTTGAAAAGGACCACAATAATCATCTAGTTTCAATCAGCCTGCTGTGTGCAGGGTTGCCAACCAGCAGACCAGGCTGCCCAGAGCCACATCCAGCCTGGCCTTGAATGCATCAGGAATGCAGGGCAACCACAACCTCCTTGGGCAACATCCACAACCTCTCTGAGCTCTCACTCAAGTAATTTGGGACTGTTCACAAGAGACTTTCTGGAGGCTCATCTGGAAGAGTGCAAGGCACCTTTCCCTACAGCAAGGCAGATGTACTGCAGCTAAGAGAAACAATTTTTTAAACAGCTCCAGTTCTCCTGAATTTATGATGCAAGTATACTACCTATGTCCTGGCCAATAAACAATCTTTGTGTTAATCAAACCGCAGCAGTCAAGAAGTATACTGGGACAAATGGGTATGGAATATACCCATTTTAGACAGAAATGCTGTTATCAATGCAGGCCTTTTCATGACCTCAGAACTTTTTTTTTGTGGGGACTGACTGGTTTAATCTTACCATAACCATCCTAACCAACAGAACAACCATCAAACTAGTAAGAGGATGGTCACATAGGAAAACACTGTGAATGGTGCTAATAGCAAAGCAAAATAAAGATAAAGCAGCTAAAGTTGACAATTAAAAATAACCACAGGTTAAATATCTTCCACTAATTGAGAGCCAGATGCAGAATAAACAAAATCTACCTAAGTAATTCTATCTGTTTGCAAACACTATGAGATGTGTAGATTAGTTACACCTCATGTTGGCAAGACTAATTTAGGCATGAAAAGCCTTTTTTCAGCTCAGAAATCTTCACGCCTGATAAATATGTTACATCGTGACGTATTATTTAAGCACAATGGCTAGCAATGTTCATATCCTGATGTACAAGCATGAATGGTACTAACTGATTCTTCAAAGTCTACTTAGTAAGGAACATTTCAGAGCTTTTTAACAGGCATTTTGTCTAGAAGTTAATGAAATGCTACAAAATGTTTAACAAGTGTACATAAATATTTATTTTAGCTTATGGCCAAAACATACAAGCTCCATAGGCTAGCAATAAGAAAAAGAATCTCCAGATCTTTTTTATTGTGAAATGGAAGGTTCAAAGCCATGTTCTGCCAAATCTTGGGCCTCCTGAGTCAGAGCCTTTTAAGAATAAGACTATGATAAGAACATCTTTTTGACTTATTTACACTTCAGGTCAATTTATCTAAACCTGACCTCTCCGATGTAGCATTTGCCTCTGAGATTAAGGCAGACTGATTGAAACACCTTTCAGTATTGGTTCCCTTAAAAGAGAAAGAAAACCTACTTAAATTATGACAATTTCAGTAAAATCAAGGTAAAAATAATCATGACAATTTTCCTGAGGCTGTGTATCTAGGGGAAACCCACGTGGCATCAGCTGACTTAACTGCTGCAGTTGCCTCTCCTATACATCATCACTGAGAATACCTGAATGAAAGTATGAATGGGATCCTACCTAGCTCAAAATCAATCAGCTCCAGTGAAGGATATGATGCTTGGTATGGAGGAATAGCACCAAAGCAGGACAAAAAGATGGATGCTCCACCTTGAGCACTCAAGTGAATTACACTTCCTGCAGAACTTGACACTGCCACCAAGGACATCACTGTGTTCTGACCTGCTGTGGTGTTTGAGAACAGTGAGCTTTGACAGGAACCTAAACACAGCATCAAGTACCTCAGAATAAAGCTGGGAGAGATCTTGCTCTCCTTTTAGGGTTTTCTGTAAAAGGGTTTCAGATTTTTCTTTTCCAAGCAAGCTGCCTAAAATTGTTGCCACGTGAAGGGAAAAGGGGACAGCCTGTGTTTAGTTCAAATAAGGGTCGAGAGATAAGGCAGCTCTGTGTCTGATAAAAAACCCACTTCAAAATGAATCAACCGCATGAATTTATTTATTGCCTGTCAGCCAGATACAACAGCTATCAAAACTTAAAAACCAGGGAATAGAGCTGAAACATCATCCATGGCCAGGCATATGGACCCACAGTCCAACAATTTAAAAGAAGACTGTTGCTGCTACAGAGCTCTGGATCCCACGCAGGCCCTTCTTTTATCATCTATGACCAGATCAACCTTTCAGTAACTACACAGATAAGCCAAAAAGTACCCTATGTCAAATAAACTGTCAGCACTTATGATATTTTAGTTGCTTTTGAACCTAAGCCCCCATAAGCAAGCTGATTTTCTACAGCCAAATTTCCCTACTGCACAAGTGAAAAAAAAAACAAAAAAAAAAACCCAAAAACAACAGGCTTTGTAGATACCAAAGAGAAGGATCTGGAAAATAAGACCAATACTTTTTAAAACCTTTGAGTCTATGCTTCTGTCTTAAAACATTGTTAGTGTATGCTCACACTGAAGCATAGCTCATTTGCCCTCAGCAGTAAGGCAACTGAAAAAAATAAAGACTTGATCCTTATGCTGTGGAATTTCAGTTCACCTGACTTCCATTTTCTTTTGCATCTCTCAATAAGAATGGGAAATGTGAAGAGCTGAAGCTGCACTCTACAAAATGTATATAAGCTTTGTCTGGCCTAAGCATTTTTCTGCTACACTTCTAACTTATTCCAGATCAACACCAAAAAGAGAATGGAGTCGCATCAAAATGGAAGAAGATTAAAATAATTATGGGGCTTTTAAAGGAATACATAGCAATACCTTTAGTGTAGGGGATATGGAGCTAGTAAACTACAGCAAACAATCAGAAGGTTCATAATTCAGATATGGAGATAATTTGTGTGCTTTACTGTTTAGTGTCTCTTAAATCTTACATCAAGCAAAATGCACGAGGAATGGGATAAGGGAAGAGCAAAGCAGCATGTACATGTAAGTAATATATATGTTTATACGCATGCATGCAGACAGTGGAAAATTGTATCTTAAAGAAAAATGAGCATCTGTAGTGACAATCACTAAATATTAATGATTATGAAAATGATTAGTATTAGTATTAAATACAATTTACAACATTTCACAAAGCAAACATTATTACCATGCTACCATTTGGTGTGCAATCAGCCATCTTTGCAAACCAGACAATGTCCATACTATCAAAGAAAAACAGTCTCATTATATCTGATTAGTTTTTGAAGGCTTGCTTCTTAAAACTCATTTCTTATGCTCACAAATTCTGAGGGACGTGCAGTACAAAGTATCAGGAAAAAGAAGGACAAGATCCACCTCTAAGAAAAAGGGGTTGAAAACAGCGGATGTAAGTCTTCTGTAATGATACACATACATGACACTCTTAACTCGTCACCACCACATCCAAATTAATGGAGCTTGCCTGCCCCCAGGAGTTGATAACTGATATACACAGTAAGATTTCCTGACAGTCTAATCACAAGTAATATATAAAAAACATATGCAAGAAATGCAATGTTCTGTTAACTCTAATTTTACATTAGGACATGTACTTTTTTAAACTCATTTTCTTCAGGACAGGCATATTCTTTTAATCAGAAGCATTTTTAGACCTTTATTTTACTTCTTCATAATTAAAAATATTGTAAAGTTAAAAAAAAACCAAAAAACAAAGAAAAAAAAAAACAACCTGAAAAAAATAACCAAACCTAAAAAAATGCTCTCTTGCCCTCTATCTGTCATTAAGACATGGATTAAAGGACAATTCCTCCAACTAAAATTTACATTGAATACAAAATGATCCAAAAAGATCTAAAAAAAATAGTAGCAGACTGATTATACAGACTCAGTTCATTTGCACAGATCAAAACTACAGATACTTCATTCTTACAGTGATAATAAGAAAGGTCAAAGCAGCCTAGCAGCCCACCAAAATTACATACAATTTTTCAATCTTTTCTCTTCTGGAAGAACTAGAGCTATGGAGAATTCAGCAGTACGTGGTAAAAAGGCTGGCTTATTCATGCGAACAGTGTGCAAATTGTTAGATGTCCATAGCCTCTGACTAACAATTCTGGTAAATTGCACTCACCTGCATGCTAAACAAGAACAATGCTTTAAACATATGGATTTGCTGGTCCCAGTTCTTGGTCAGCATGACTGATCCGTGCATCCCTTCCTGTAGAATTACTGTCTCAGACCATCAGTACTACATTTATATAATCTTATAGCCCCTCTAACAGAGATATCAAGCATTGGGTATATCGTAAGGTCAGACTTTTCTGGTTACAAAACAGAATGATTTTGTATTTAAAAAAATTAATCAGGATTCCTCTTACTAAGTCTCATGCCTCCACTTTGCAGTAATTCTCTTGTATATCTTTGATAACACACACAGTCAGCACGGCAAACAGTTTGTTCAGATTTACTGATCAACTCATGGCTTTCAACAGCCACCTCACATTCTGATCATTCTCTATTATACACACAACACCGCAAGCATTTGGGCTAAGAACAGTATCTGCCCCTGTTACATACAGTAAGCAGTAAACTTAAAACTGTCAAAGACTCAAAGACTTTACTATTTATGCTTTCAGGTGCTGTGACAGCAATATTTTGTTGTGTTGATCTCAACGTCAGCTCAGGCCATGTTCTGCAAATCAGACCTAGGTTTTGTGATTAGCTCTTTAGCTATGTTCAAAATCTCACGAGTGACAGATCTGCAGATGCTGCTGGAAACAAAGAAATCCAGATTGCAAGAAGGCATCCCCATCTTTGTGCTTATTAGTCTTGCACAGACCCTAGGACACAGGAACAAACTAGTACTGCAAAGGGAAACAATATGGGTATGTGGTTGACCAAAACGAAACTGTGCTTATAGTTTTACAAGAAATTGTAATATGCAAGCCAAAGGAAAGGAACTTCATTCTCCCCAAAGTGTCATTTAGGCTAAACAGCATCCAGCTGCTGGCACTCAACTCAGAAACGGGAACTTACAGCACAAAACAGTGGTTTCTAGCATTTCTATGGCTGAAATGATTCTCTAAGTGATGCTGCGCAAGTTCAGCAGCTTTTTTGATCAATCTGCATTTGGTAGAATGCTATTGCCCTCTGCTGTGTGATTCTATAAATCCGGTAGCAGCTTTCTCTGGAATACACAAGGTTCAGTGTATTCCAAATAATGTCATGCAATATAAACACAGCAAATGAAGTATTTATAACTTCAGGTAATGGTTTAATATCAAAGTACTGAAGAAAACAGTCCTGACAGACAGTCAGTATTGCTGTAAAAAGATCTAAGTCTTCACTTAGAAAATGTTCTGTGAGATTACAATGCAGAGCTGCATGCTGTACAACGTTCTAGAATATTAAGCTAATAAATTTAAAATATTCCTTTGTTTTTCTACAACTGTAATGGGGATATGTTTGGGTTTGTTTGCTTTTATTTAAAGTAGAAATTAAAAAAAAAAAAAGACTAAATCATCTCCATAATGATTCAGGAATTCTAACTATAAAATTAACAACTGGGCTTATCAGTTGCAGCTCCTCCAAGTGTTAGTATACAGTAGTAACACCCTTAGTTGTATGCATGGTATCATCAATCATTCACTTATATTTCCTTCCTCTGTTCCATTTTCTTGTAATTTAAGTTTGTTTTTGTTTGTTCGTTTTACTTTCCTAGCGCAGGTTTCAGTACCCCTACTTGTGGTTGCTCACCTGGGAATGCAGCTTGTTAGCTTATAAACAACATCAACTCCAAAGCATTCTGCTCTTGTATTCTGCTTTTAAATGCTTTTCTTAAAACAATTCCCCACAGAAAGTTTGTAACTATTTTTTGATTCAAAAGCTAGTAAGCTTTAAAAAGTACACTGTTGACATAAATGTATTTTATCCCTCCGGATTCTTTAATTGTACACAGTAACAGGATCTTACTGTTGGAGTAAGATAATACGGAGTTTTTGTTTTCTCCTGAAAGAAACAAAACCTAAGAACAACAACAAAAAAACAACCTAAAGCTATAACCCCTCTTCAGTAACTTCACTTCTCTCTCAGATTCTGAAGATGCAACTCATTCTCAACTAAAAAGAAAAATAAGACACTCTTGTTGAACAATAGTATTTTTTAGCTGAGATATAAAATGTAGTAAATGAAGTAGCCGAGTATAAAATGGTGTCACTGAGCTTGTTGTAGTGCTTCTAGTTTACATAGGAATAAATAGGAGCCCTTCATTTTAGAGAGACCTACGCATTTAATACACAAGATAATTTCTGAGGTGCTGGAGCAGGTCCAAAGAAGGGCAACAAGGCTGGTGAAGGGCTTGGAGAACATGGCCTATGAGTGACTGAAGGAACTGGCTCTGTTTAGTCTGGAGAAGAGGAGGCTGAAGGGAGACCCTGTTGCTCTCTTCAAATACCTGAAAGGTGCTTACAACAAGGGTGGGGTTGGTCTCTTCTCCCTGTTGACAGGTGACAGGATGAGGGGAAATGGCCTCAAGCTGTGCCAGGGGAGGTTTAGGTTGGATATCAGGAAAAGCCTCTTCACAGGAAGGGTTGTGAAGTGCTGGAATGGGCTCCCCAGGGAGGTGGTGGAGTCACCATCCCTGGATGTGTTTAAAACCGTTTGGATGTGGTGCTCAGTGACTTGATTTAGCAGAGGGCTGTTAAAGAGTTGGGGTAGTATGGTTAGGTTGTGGTTGGACTCGATGATCTTTAAAGTCTTTTCCAACCTGTGCTATTCTGTGCTTCTGTGATTGATTTACTCAGTGCAATCAAGACAAGCCAAACGGCTGGATAAGGAGTTAAACATTCCAACTTTTAATAGGACTGGAAGCCTTGCGAAGCACTGCATTTGTAGCAATGAAGAATTCTTTCAATGGAATTTGACCAAAAATATAAATGACAGCTACCTACTGAGAGCATGGGAGGTGAAAGCTGGCTTTTCTCCCAGGTGCTCAGTGCTGGAAGGACCTGAAGCACCAGGCTCACACTGGAGCACTGAAAACTCCCAGTCAGGCAAAAGGAAAGAACTGCCAACATGAGGGTGCTCAGACATGGAACTGGCACCCAGAAAGGCTGCAGATCTCCATCCTCTCCAGGGCATCCCAATTTAACTGAGCTGAGCTGAATCAAGCCCATGGCACCAACAATCCATCTTCTAAAAGTGCCATCTGCACCAGAGGCCTTCACAAAAAAGGATGAGCCAAAGGAGAAAAGCTACTAATTGGCTGAGAGTGGACACCTATCCTGCTAGCTCACTGGGCAGCTTGATAATTGCTACTGCCTCTGCCATCTAGGCAAGCTGTGGAAGCAAAACACTGCAACTATCCAGGAGAAAGGGGCACATTGGGATCACCTGGTACCATGTTAGCATAGGCACAGCAAGCCATCACCTGACATGTGAATACAATTGGCTTTGGTCTTGGTTCAACAATGATCCGTACGTGTTCTTGGCACATCATTTGCAACTCAGTCACAGCACAGGAAACAAACACCTCCCTTTCCTCTTCACCTGATGGTAGCAGCTGAACACTTCCACACTTCTAGAGGGACAGTGGGGTCAATTGATGGGGGGGCTGCCACCTACAGACCTATGCCCCTAAGCTCTCTTCTCAAGAGCACTACACCAGAGACTGCAGAGATTGAATCTGTCCAAACTACTTCTCAGAAGGAGTGACTGATAGCCAGCTGTTCTTTGTGCACTGCCATTGGAGGGCCTGGCTTCACCTCCAACCACTCATTCTGAGGCCAAGGAGAGAACAGGATGAGGACAACAGCCCCTAATTGGCCTTCCCATCCTCTGGATGCAAAACTCCAGCACCAGGGCCCAAGGATGCCACCTTCTCACGCTCCAGGGCCAGAGCTGAGGGATGGCAAAGGACAGCCGACACAAGCACAGAAACTCCACTGTTTTTAATGACTGCCTCTCCCTCGGCTGCCTGGGGAGTGTCAGCACAGTCTTTGCTTTGCTCCTCCTCCACCCCAGGCAGCTGCAGGGAGCTCAAGAAGCCCTTGCCCCGACTGCCCCTCTTGCTACATTCTTGCCACTGCTCCCAGAAATGGCCGCAGGCCCCAACTGCCAGCCGCCATGTTTGGGCCAGCACGTGGCACTCAAAAGCCTGTTGCCATGGGCACCAAACTGCCCCCAACTGCAGTCCCTCAGCTGAAACAGCAGTGCAAGCAGCACTTCAGACCCTCTCCAAGAGGTACTTTGTATTTCTTGTGACTTCTGAGGACGGGATGGAGCAGCCACCCTTAAAGAAGAGGAGACTGCTGGCAGAGGCTGATAACATCGAGCCCATGGAGGTGGACCCGCCTGGCAGCCAAGAAGAGCCCATGGAGGTGGATCCACCTGTGGCAGACGAGCTGATGGAAGTGGATCCACCTCCATCAGGGCAGACTGGCCATCTCTCTGCTGCTGCCAGGCCATCCAGGAAGAGGTTGCGCCCCAAATGTCATCGCAGGGGCGCCAGGATCCGTCCACCTCCCATGAAACAGCCGCCTCCACGCCGGCGCTGATCCTCCCGTCCTGTAAGTTTGCCCTTACCCGGGACAGCCCCAGCTCACGGCCATCCTGCGGGCTCACGGGGAGCCTCCATTGCCTGCTCCTTCTTCTCTTCACAGCCAAGTCTCCTATGAGCCCTTCCTTCCCGACCCCCTCCCTCGTCCCTTCCCAAGTCCTCTCATCTCTTCTTCACCAAGTCCTGAGGAAGAGGGCAGGGCAGGGACTGCCATCCTCAGAGCTGCTGTGCCGGGGCAGTGGGATGAGTCTGGTGGAGGGACCTCAACTGCCAGGGGCCTCGAACATTGCAGGGGCATGAGGATCCCATAAGTTTACCATTAGCTGGGAGGGAGATCCCCAGCTCAGAGCCATCCCACAGGCTCACGTGGAGACTCTATTTTCTGCTAATGTTTCCCTCCACAGCCAAGGATCCCGTGAGCCCATCCTTCACGTGCCACTCCCTCATTCCTGCCCAGGGGGAGAGGAGGGATAAAAAGTCATCACTCCCATGTTGAAGCAGACTTCAGTTTGGACAGGAAGAGGTACTGAACTTGAGCAGGAAGATCCAGTCCAGAGGCTTTGTTTGGACTTTCTCTTCAAGACTGGTCCATCAACAATTAACAGTACAAAATGAGAAAGAATTAAAAAAACATAAAAATAAACAGTTTTTCTTTTTTTAAAAAGAAAAGCAATGATTGTCTCTCTGCTTTAGGAAGCTTAGAATTTGCACGTAGGTTCCTGTATCCCCTCCTTGCCTCCCAGCAGGACACGCTGCCCTCATTGCCAGCCTGAGGAACAACCTCGTGTTTTGATACAGGAATTCAAGAATATATTTCAAGACTGCAAAAGAAAATCAAATTTTTTTTGCTATATTTGCAATTCCATTCTCAGTTCACATAAGTATATAATCTGCAAATTTTTATATGGGATGTATAGAGTTGCAGCTAGATATTCACCTCAAATATCGGATCCTGTCTCCCTTCCATACTTTTATAAACCTCATCTGACCAGAGAGAAATACCCCTCCCTTCACAGAGACATTTTATTCATGTCACCACTGTTTGATACCACACACATTTGTGAACAACCGTTTTCAGCAATAAAGTACAGAAAGAGTAAAATTTCTCCAAAAATCTCTGATGAACACCTTGAAAGTCCACTGAGAACAGCAGCCAATCCTATCAAACCAGGGTGATGTGGTAGTGTCACAAAAACAAGGTCATGTACCCCACTGATTTTATGTTTTTGTTGCCCTCTTTCTTTTTAAGAAAAAATATTTAGAATTAAAAGAATTGTTTTTGCTTATATACACTGACTATAAAAGCAATGCCTCCTATTTTATTATGTTGGCTCACAATGTCAGAGGCAGATGCTGGTGGTATGGCAGTAGAGGTTGAACCTTCCCACCAGTATTCAATTACATTTCATTGCTGTGTGACAGATGGCAGCAGAGGGGCCGACTGGCAGAGTGTCATCTGACATGGAGTGCACATGAAGCAAAGGTGAGTCACTGAATTTCTCCAGGGAGAAAGCACCCACTGACAATCAAGGATGCTTGGAGACCAAACAGTGGACACGAGCACAGTAAGGCAGTGGGTAGTGTTTCAGCATCAGTGGATCATCCCCACTGGTGCAGATCACAGAATCACAGAATGGTTTGGGTTGGAAGGGACCTCATGAATCTCCACCCCCCTGCCACATGCAGGGCCACCAACCTCAGTATCTAATGTTAGATAGGCCGGGGCCCATCCAACCTGGCCTTGAACACCTCTAGGGACAGGGCATCCACAGCCTCTCTGGGCAGCCTGTTCCAGTACCTCTCTGTAAAGAATTTCCCCCTGACATCCAACTTAAAACCATTTCCTCTTGTCCTGCTATTAACTACTCTTTCCGTTGACTTCCCTCCTGTCTGTAGGCTCCCTTTAGGTTCTACAAGGCTGCAATAAGGTCACCTCACAGCCTTCTCCGAGCTGAACAAACCCAGCTCCCTCAGCCTGACTTCTCAGGGGAGGTGCTCCAGCCCTCTAATCATCTTTGTGGCTCTCCTCTGGACACTTTCCAACAGCTCCCCGTCTTTCTTGTAGGGGGGCCCGAGACCTGGACACAGCACTGCAGATGGGGCCTCACAGGGGCAGAGTAGAAAGGGATAATCACCTCCCTGTCCCTGCTGACCACAGATATTTATGAGCACAGCACGCAGGCTCTTGTTCATCACTAACAAAAAAGTGTAGCTAATGGTAGTGACTATGTTGAAAAACAGTATTCTTTAGCTGAAAATGCCTTCTGTTTTCTGAATCCACCACTGTCAAACATAACATAATTTTTTTTTCATAAAGGATCAACCTCCATCTTTAGAATAGTAATGAAATTTGTTCCTATTAATCCAATTTAAAAAAGCAAACTCTTGAATTGCTTGCCCATCACTGCATTTTAGTTTACCTATGACTTCTTTTCTCTCAGTGTTTATGAATGTGATAGCTGCAGAGCCTTCAGCCTGGTAGGTTTAACAAGCCAATCTTTTTAATTCACTTCTTGTAAGACGTCTCTGATCATGTCACAAGTCTCATCTGCCCTTTGCCCTCATCCTGAATTCAATCTGCACACAAACCACTACAGAGGTAATTACAATAATACTGTCTTTTGGATGAATTCTCTAGAACATATTAAATGGCCTTAAGAGTTCATCTGCTTTTCAATTACAGTTCCAGATATATTCTGGGCTAACATTTGACGTTTTTTTAGTAGCTGTGGTGCACAATCTCTCATCTTTGCCTTTTCCAATAGATATCAGCTTGCCAAAGGAATTATTGGCACTAGTCCTAAATTAACAACTTTGCACTTTGTACCACTGAATAAAATTTCATTTCTAATGTTCTGATTCGAAAGGTCACTTCATTTGTGCATGACAGGTGATTCTTTTGTTGACGTCCCCCTCATTTGCTTCACCAAGTGAATTCATCAGCATATGTTCAGTCTTATGGCACCATCACTATTCGTAAAGCTGATGTCTGCCTTTATAAGAACTTCAGACCATTCTAAACTTCCCTTTTGATTATCATCTTTTTGTCAGACTGGCTCCCTATCTCCTGTACTAACGTACTCATTATATTTTTCTACACTGATAAATTCCAGCATAGCATATGGCACAATTAAGAAATCATTTTCCATCTTGACTTTCTGTGTGCATGCAAACAATGTATATATAACCAAAGTCTAAACAAACAAACAAAAACAAAAAAGGTCTACACAATGCAAACTTGGAAAAAAAGTACTTGAACAGGGTTTTGTTTTTTTTTTTTTTGTTTGTTTGTTTTGTTTTTTAACTTCTTATATTGCTTTGAATTTGGTCAGATCTGCCTCTAAATTTAAAAGCATTCACTACAACTTCTTTCTGAGACATCTTTCAGACATCTCTACCACAAAATTACATTATTATCAGCAAGTCTACAAACATCTACTTTTAATACAAGAACTGCCATACATAAATACTGATTGGGATTCCCCTGGCACGAGAGATTTTAAGATTGGAAAGAAAACCAAAAACAAAAATGAAATTCATGCTATTTAATTTGCTCTTGTCTCAGAAGAATAGTTTCCTAGTGTGGAGAGCAGCTTCCATCTCCTAGCCGAGTCATCTTCTGTTGTATTCGTCAGTGTTCTAGTAAATCTCCTCAAGAATGTCTCATTTGAAAATCTCTGCCCATAATAAACTTCACTCAGGTCATCACAACCAGCTGGAATGACCCTGTGGTTTCTTTAACTGAATATAGGTTTCTAAGAAAGTAGTTTTACAAACGGTATTGAGAACTTCTGAAACTAAATCTGGACTTACTCTTTTGTTGACAGTACATTTGCAATGTGGCAAAACTTTTTCATGTGGCTGAGAAAAATAAATAGAATTCCTGCATTTCCCACGCAGAAAGAGAACAAGCAGTCCAAGAACAGCTGGATGGCTAGACCATGGTTTTGCTCTCTCCCTCAGGAAGAAGGTTTAATCAGTTCAAGAAATTATTCTGACCACCACTACCAGTGGAACAAATGAAGACAGCGTTCAAAGGCAACCACTTAATTCATTGGTTTTCTTCTTGGGTTAAACAGCTAAAACAAGGGGGAGAGAAACTTCCTGGTATTCACAGAATAGTTCAGTTTGCTAATGTATCTACCTACATTTTTCAAAAGGCACTTTATCAATGGAGTTAAAAGGAGAAAGGGAAGGAAGCCAGGCTAACTAAAGACTAGTCAGACATATCCTGTGTGTGTGATGCTGTCAGATTCATAGCCTGAGCTCCACAACAGGCCCTCCTTCCCCAGTCTGTGAAAGTTCAATCCCTTTTCAGCTTTGGGAAATGTTATATATTTAGTGTCACCTGTACTCTCTGCTCAGAGTAAAAATTCTGTACAAGAGCAGAGTAACTACCCTCACAATTTACAATTAAGGTTCTTTATTTGTGCATTTCTTCATCATTCTGTTGCCTCCTCCCCTTGGGATCCCTGTCATGGTGCACTGAAAAGCTCACTTTCCCATATTTCTTATCTCACGTTATGCTTTCCTTTTTTTTTTTATCCTTCCACATTTTCTTATCTGCTTGGATTTCAGCTCCTATTCTCTCATAGAGTTTGATCCCCATTTCCCATTGGATGGCTATCAGAGTTACATAGCAAACATTGCTGCTGTAGCCCCTGAATACAGTTGATCTCTGTAGGCTTCCTAATGAACAGCCCAAATGAGAATAATGAAGATAAGTCCCTGCTGCACAGACACAGCAAGAGTTCCTGCAAACTCAGACAAGGCAGTAACACATTCTGGTTCACAGCAAGTGGCTCCATCAAGATGCTATCAGTTCAAATGCACTGTTGTTAATGATGACTTCAGCTCTGCAGAATCTACAGATATCTCATGGGACAAACAAAAGCATTGGAAGAACAAATGCTAGCCTGCAATCCTATTGATATTTAGTCTTTTTAAACAGTAGGGAAACAGGAATAGAATTCAGAAAATCTGCGTGCTAGTCTTGGTGCAGCTTGTATCAGATGCTTTATTACATAGCTTTTCAGCTCCAAATTCAACAAGGCAAGACAAGGCTTTCAGAGGTGCAAGACACTAAAGAGATTCCAGTGACAGTGGGAACTGTGCATCTTCAGCCTCTGATAAAACTTGAATGCACAGCAGATATCCAAAAGTGATCAGCCACAATCAGAGTACACTTGTTTTAAATTACACTTCTTTTATTTTTCTATATGCCATAAGCTGTTTGTACAGCTCCACTGTGAAGTTACTACACCTCATCATTCCCCCTTGTCCCATTCCTAATCTAGCTTTGTCATCATTTCCTTCTTTGCCAGTGGTTATTTTTCCATCACCTGTAACATAAGGTCTGTGTGGCCCCATTTTTGTTCTTATTCATCACGAGCAGAAAGTCTACATCCAGCTCATACATCTATAAACTAGGGCCTGAATTTTTCTTCAGGCTTTGAGGGCCCAAAGTCCTCTATTCATCTCACACATGAATTGCTTAGAAGCTTAGATAGAAATGATCTTCTGTAACACAGGAGGTGAGAACAAAAAAAAACCCCACAGTGAGATTCAAAAGCTTCCTCGTATCACTGATTTTACAACCATACTTACAACTTTAAAATGCCAAGTTCTTTCCCTTCTCTCTACTTACAGATGCATTAGCACCGATACAGAAGTATTTTTTCCTCACTCATCAGCGACGAAAACAAGAACCCAGAAAATCTCCTCCCAAAACCACATGGAAACTGGATAATACTGAGCCCCAGGCACAGAACTGAGCAAAGCACATAAACTGCACAGTGAGCTTGTACCAGTGCTTAAAACCACCCCATCTGTATCTGTGGCTACTGTACTATATTTGTCGTGCCAACAGCAAAGTAATGAATCATGCAAGATGTGAAGCATACAATTTTATCAAAGGAGAAAGAAAATTGCATACTAACCATAACCCTACCCTCAGATGAAAGGAGTTCAAGCAAACAAAACACAAGGTCCTACAAGTAAATACCATAAAAGAGAGCTACCTTTGATTTACTCTGCTCATCACTACGCTCTGTTAGTAAGAGCACAATAACAGGTCTGCCACAGATCCATTAGACAGTGCTTGTTCATCAAAGATTCCATGAAGTTAAATTAATTATGGTATGATATACAACACTGTGCTTCAAACTCAGATGGTTATTTCTTCCATTTAACTCTAACTTCTGCTAAGCAATCATTTGGGGTTTTGCAAAAAGATGAAGAAATAATGCTATTCTCCTGTTGGTAGCAGCCAGAAGATCAAGAAAGGGATTTGACTGATTAGAGAATGTACTGCAACAGATGCATTCTGCCATTTTCATTCAGTCATTTCCAATGTATGATCACTCAGGGTTAAAATACTCACAATAAATCCAAGTTTTTTATAGTCTCGTGTATACATAGATTTGCGTTTCTCAATACTGCCACTACTGTTGTTAGGTTCCAATTCTGCATCAAATGCAATTCTTCGGAGTTCAAATATGATATCCCGTTGAGCCTGAGTGAAAACAAGTGTTAAAACAATTGTTACAAATAACTCTCATTTTAATAATCAGTTCCACAAAGACTGCTTCAAAACAGCTCAAACCTCAATGTGAATTTTTTACTTGTTTCTCAAAGACTGTCAACAAGAATCACTTTGTGGTTCTTATTTTCTGAAGGTCTCACTTTTGTAGGGTTCACATGCAGAGATGCTTAAATGTTGATTTCTGGAAGTTGGACTCATGCTAGCCAGGACACTAACTATGCATTTCATTTTAACCACAGCCATGAAAGTACAGAAGCCAAGAGATCACCACCATTTCAAATTAAGCTGATACTTGGGCTTTGCTTAGCTTGCTGTCTTACATAGAAATGGCTTAACACTCCGTGACTTTTTTGGTGACTGTCCATTTCTGTTGGCAAGGAAATGGGCAAGAAAGGACTTGCTGTGGTTACACATAACTGGAAATGCCTCAAGATGTAACTACCCTACCATCAATACAAATAATGCTATCTCAATTCCTCTACTGAGATAAGCACTAGGTAACTACATTTACATTCTCCTAAGAGTCAAACCCTCCTGTATCAAAGTAAAGAAACAGGAAGAACAAAATTACAATATTATTTAAGTTTATGATCATCTTTTCCTCTCATCTCCTTTTCTTCAAATCATCAGTAAGTCTTGACACACCTCTCTTTTAAAAATGAAATCAGCTTTCCCTTTGTACATGGCCTTAGAAGTAAAACTCAACAGAACTCATCTTCTCTATTTCTCACTGATTCTATACCAACATTTGAACCTCTTTCAGAAGTCTCCTTTTGCACAACAAATAGCATTAAAGCTGGTGTGTGGACACAATGACCAATAAGATGAACAACTACTGCAACAAAAATGAGCTTGCTTGTAACACCAATTGAGTTCAGTTCTAGAGTGCTAGATTTAAACATCCATTTTTGCCCTACAGGAGTACTTTTAAGGACTATGCATCTCCGTTGGCTCTGACAAGTATAAAAATGAGAAGTTTCACTTCAGAGCTTTAAATCAGGATGAAAGTAAATTCAGTTCACAAAACAATGTACTAAAGAGAAAGGCCTGGCCATTTTGCTGTACTTTTGTACGTGGAATACAATAGTCAGTTCATTTTTTGACATACAGAAAACACAAGTGAACATCATACCCTGAAAGAGATTATGCAAGCATTCCTAGCAGTGTCTTTTCCTCCATAAAGAGATTTAGACACAGCAATGAGTAGTTAACTTCTTCCTGTTCTGATAAGATCATATTAGATACTTACCTGATCCTGTGGATCCATTTTTGTCATCATTCTGTCTTCCAGAAGGTTAAATGTAAGTACTTGGAGAACATAAAGTTGATGTGCCATTTCATTATTGATGGCCCTCTGTGCCCTGATAACATGCTGTAAAAGAAGGATAGACTACAGTGAACGCCACTGTATCAGAAAATCACATTAGTTGGATTTGGGTGTTTCCATTTCAGTACGTGTTGATAGGTAATGGCATATACATATTCCAGAAAAAAATTAAACCAAGACTAATGCCGCCACTTTAGGCATTCAGATTAAATATAGACTTCATAAGAAATTTTAAGGAATGGAACTTAATACTAACAATGCTTCCTCCTTTAAGCCACTACACTGAGCCAGTGAGAAGTGGTGAAAACAAAACAAAATAAAACAAATAAAAACAAACAAGGAAAACAGCAGGGAGCCACTCTGTAGAAAAATTCACTCCCCACCAAGAGCATTAGAGATCTGCATTAAAAAAAGAGTGAGTATATTCAAAAATATTTATGAGTGTAGCTCCTGGAGAAGAAAAGTACTCAAGATGCCAACACAATGTTACAGTGACACAGCAGTGCTACTGCTGCTGTCAGAGCTATCATCATTTGGCGATCTCACCTCTACCAGACATCTGTGATATACCTGAGGAAGATGGCTTAGAAATGCATTAGCATACAATAGCCTATGCATACAATACAGAATTACCCCATTCACAAAGCAGTTACTAACTGGTGGGTTATTTAAAAATCCATGTTGTGTCTAAAACCAAACAGCTACAGGGGAAACAGACCCAAGTTACTAAACACAGCAGGGAAGACATAAGGAAAGTAATGTAGGAGATGAGTACAACAACTGAAACTAGATTTCACTGAAGCTTCAGAGAAAAAAAAAAACTATCTGCCAAAAGCTACTGAAGTAGCATTTTATGACAGTAAATGAACACTTAAGAATATTATCCATATGCTTCTACCAAATTTCTTATGATCACAAGCAATGCAAAAACATGCCTTATGAAACAAATTCCCTGTTTTTTTTTTGTGTATGAGTTTGTTGTTGCTGTTTCTTTTGCATGCATCACTAAAATAATGACAGTGTGTGAGAAAGGGAAAAGGTTTGTTTATTTGTTGCTTATTTGTTTGTTTATTATTGCCCACTAACTCACAACAGATACTGAACTCACTCTTTTTAAGAAGAACTTTACCTTATTCCCTTCAAGAACTAATCTATGGTAAGGTTGATGTCAAAATCCCTATGATTTCCCAAGATAGTTGAAGTAAGGCTTTTATATTACATTCATTAACTTCATTCTGGGCTATATATCTTGCTTCCTTCGTGCAAGTGGCAACAAACTGTGTTCAATTTGGTATCAAGATACAGAGTCACCTGTATCTTGATAAAACACACCACCAAAAACACAGAGGCTGATTCTGCAAAATGGAAAGCCTTGTGCGGCTTCCATAGTTTTCATCAGGTCTAAAACTTAACACAGAGGACTTACTACAAATCCTTCAGACATTCCCTAGACTTCACACATAAGTTCACACTCTCAATGGGAAGAAATTCCCTGAGATACTATTTTTTTTTCCTGCATTGTATTGCCACGAATAACAATTTATTGGGCTGGAAAAACACAGTTCTGATTGTCAGCTTTTAACCCACCCAATAACAAGACCTTTATTTTGTACATGAAAGGCTTCCAAATGTATCAAAATCCAAAGAGCAATTAAAGTATATGAGGATAAAACCTATGCACATAAAAACTCAATCCAGCTTTTCTCTTTGCTAGTGAAGAGCAATGTTGAAAATGATATACTCACAGTTAGGATAATGGAGCGGAGCTGCTTTTGTGCCAAAATGTTTGCCATTTCCTGATTTAAGGAAAAAAAATAAATAGAAACAAGTATTTTAGTGCTATTCCTATAGCAACATACCAATTGATAAGGTTCAAGTCTCGAGTTTCTGCAGTGTTTCTTGTAAGCAAAATGAAGCAGCTTATCAACTACAACTTTAAGAGTTATTTTGGTGCCATAAAAGATTAGATTAAGATCACTTCGCTATGAAAAAGGGGACAAACTGAGTGAAAGGTACATCAAGCTGAAGACTTTGGTGACCCAGCAAGATCTCAGAGGAGACTTCTGTGGGTGAAACTGTGCTTTTTCGCACACCTGTTCAATTCCCCCCTCACAACTCCCATTCCTCAACAACACAGCATGAACACCTTTCAATCTGTCAGTCAGGCCTTTAAAATCAGACATCAAAAAACATGCATATTTATATTAATATTTTGGCTGTTTCAAAGTCACATTTTCTAATTTTTAGATTGCAACTCAATGCTGTTTTTCCATACTAAGTAATCCTTCTCCCCTGTATGTTGGTAGCAGTGCTGGCACTGGTCCACTGTTTTGCCTCCAATTAGTTTCTCTTTCCAGAAGTAATGGCCAAGTCTCTATCAAGCAGGATGTTTTGACTTTCTCTCTTAGGGCATCTGGCCTTGGCTGGCCATGCTGCAAACTACCCTAAAATGCATAGGAGAGAGGATTTTATACTGATAAAGCATGAGAGCCTGGTCTCCTGAACCATGCCTAACAAGCACGTATCGTGTTTTTAACTTTCACATTTTCCACTTATATAGAAATGTGTATGCATGGATGTGAACACACACTAGCATATGTATTTCATGCATCAATGCATCTAACACTTCAAAATTACCATGCATGTATTTTTAAATTCCTATTTGAAAAATACACAATTTAAGAATTTGGTTAATTTGGGTAACATATTGCACTTTGCTTTTAGGTACTGCTTGCTTACACGAATAAAACAGCTAATAACAAACCTTGCCCTCGTACTTCTAATCAATTATCTATAAGTGTACCACAACAGTCCTACATAATGCAGCACAGCACATCAGTGCTGACACCTGCTTAAGGACATTCTTAGAATGCACTATCATTCGGGACAGTTGGCATCACATCAAAATTTTGTACACACAGGAATAATGAGGAAGAAAGAAGGAACCAAAACCAAGAGAATCTCAGCTTATCGTTTTTAAGCTTTTTTTTTTTTTTTTTTTTTTTTTTTTTTTTTTTTTTTTTTTTTTTCTGGCAAAGCTGCTTTGAATTGCACATAACAGCGGAAGAATGAATGATACAGATGCATCAATCCTCTATGGAAATGCCCAACTGAACTGCAGGGGGAGCGCCAGGCACATGATACAACTCATGTTACATAGCACAGACCGGCTTTGTTAATGTGTAGCTACATCCAGCAAAAAGATGGGCAGGCAAATAATGAGATAGGGTGTTCTTTTTTTATTATTTATTTATTTATTTTGCATTCAAGACAAAAACTGAAAATGCATTTCACTTTTTGGAGACAATCAAGCTGTTACTTGATTCGTATATGTGGAAGTTAAAATGCTGTTACTAGAATACCATTTTTGTCCATTGAACCAAAAACTGTGACCAGATCAACAAGAATTCACTTGTTATCACTTATTACTACATTAAAATTATTACTACAGCAAAACCAACTTTGTCTCCAAGACACCTGCAAGGCTATTAGCAGCTGATGAGCTGTCTTTTCTAAAGAAAAGTACTATAGTAACAGAGGAGAACAAAAATTATGTGACAAAATTTGCCACCTCATTTCCCATAGCAACATGTCCCTGTGAAAATGCAGACACTTGGGGGGGAAAAAAAGCTCTTCAAACATTCACAGTATCATTTCACTGCACAACATCTCTTTTCTAACATAAAAAGTTCTCTTCCCTCATTTTGAAGTAACCTACATTTTTTCTAGATGATTTAGTCCTTGACAATGGCAGAGGAAGCAAGGCAACAAGATAATCCTCATTAAAAAAGAAACACTTTGAATCTCTTGCCTTTTTGCATTGCAGAAATGGGCCTGCAAGTGTTTAAAAAAAAAAAAAAAAGCAAAGAAAAGGCAGATAGCAGTGAGAATTGAAATCCTTTCCTTAATTGCAAGGCAGTCACTCACATCACACCAGTTCCCCTAGCATGGAAGCAAAAAGGGCATCTCCGTGCATCAGATTTTGGTGCAGGACTAGTCCAGAACTTGTTCAAGTTCTGGCAATCTGCAGACATTTCTCACATGCTCTTGTGGAATAAGGTTTTGCACAAGTGAAGTTTTTATTCCACAGTTTCTATTTCCATTTATATTTTGTGTTAGTGTTTGTTTCAGCATTCTCCAGTGTTGAAAAGTGCAAATAAGTCTAAGACAAATCCTCACGAGGATTTATCAGCAGCTCTCAATGACCTTGTTTTGGTCACCACAACAATTATCATCGTGATGCCTGGTGATGGAAATACTAAATAAATAAATGACTAACTCTGTTTTGACACTAGTAATTACTTGATAAACATGGATGAAACTCCTCTATTTCATAACACATCACATTCCATCATTTAGCATCAGCTAGCAATCTTGAAGTATTTCCTTTTGAGCTTCTGATCTCTGGCCCTAAAGTTAACTTAAAATAGTGCACTGACATTCATGAAATGCTTACATGCCAAGATAGTTCCATTATCAAAAGGAACACGTTTCTTATTAAGAAATCTGGACAGGGAAATGACTTACCAAAAAATAGCCTGGGTTTACAAGCTGTGCTGGCAAAGAGTTCAGTACAATAAATACTACAGCCAGCCACAGTCAATATGGTTCATGTGAGGTTACGGGGAACTACAGAATCGCAGAAGAATGCTTAACCCTTCCTAATACTGCTACAGAACAGAGGTAACTCCACTAAAATGAATGCTATTACACCAGTGACAGTGGAGACTGGGACGACGACATGTACGAACATAGCGTGTTTCCTACAAATACATGGATATAAACCCCAACAACTCACCTGCCTCTTGTCATCCGGGGCTTTAAGGAAAAGTGCATTTATTACTGCAATGGTATACGTCTGGATTTCTTGGTCTGTCCTGTTTGGGAGAAAATCATAAACATGAGATATAAGCATGAACACACAAACTATAGAAACTGATTTTCCAGTTGCATTACTACCACTAGAGGCTCAGGGACTGTTTGCACTTGGAGTTACTCATATAAACGTGAGGTAATTAGTCATTCAGGTTCTCTCTATTATTAGTAAGAGAAACATGATGCTCAGCATTCAAGAAAGGTGAAGTGAGTAACAACCTCAAAGTGCCATTAATCCTCCACTGATTACAGCAGGAGCTCAGACAACGAGCTCCAGCCAGATGCCCAGATACCCCAGCCACATTTAGGGAGAAGAAACTCTAAATGGCTCTGAAGAAAACCTTGTTGATATTAAAAGCTTTCCAGGTGAGTAGAAAATGCCCCAGCTAGGAGGTATGCATACCAGTTTAAAATGCATTACCCTGTGCTAAAGGAAGTGGCTTCCATCCACCGAATAGCAGTGCATTATTGTTAAAGAAAAGACCTCTCTCTTTCTAAATGTACCTCCAACAGAAGTTGACCAGGTTGTGTCTTACACGTTTCCCAGAGGCTGACTGGCAAAACCATACCATTTGTATGCTGATGGTGCTAAGCATTTAACCACAACCAGTACTAGGTGCTCTCCTTTTCCTCCCCATTTCTAACCACATGGGCATCTTTGCACCAAGAAAAAATACATTAGTAGTAGAATTAATAATACTAGAAGTCTATGATCAAGCTACTCCAGAAAGCTGGCTATTTGCCAGTCAGCCACTTACAGCAGATGTGTACAACTCAGCAGATGTGGAAGTTATGCAGGAGGTTACTAGTCTTTATATCACTCCTTTTCTAAATGCTGTGCTCATTTGGAAGAATAACAATTAAAAAAAAAACAACATAAACAGCATATCAAGTGGCATTTGAATATACTCACCCCTGGAGATGAGGGATTAGCTGCCCAATTGTGATCTCCTGGGCCACCTTCTGGTACAGGTCATGGCTATTGAGCACCATCGATTCTAGGATTGCTAGTGACCGTTGTAAGATAGAGATGTCTGAGGCAAACTTGTTCACATAGCTTGCTATCTACAAATTAAGACATTTAGAGAATTTGAGTCTTCTCATAAAAGCAGGAGAAGGGAAGAAACCAACTGTGGAGTTGGCTCAGAACAGCGCTGAGAGTAAAAGTAGCCTTGATGACACGCCAGGCATCTGTTAATACCTGAGAGAAGTCAGCCAGGTACTGCAGGAACCTTCAGAGGACACGGGGCCATCAGATTTTTCAGCTGGCACGAATCACCTCAGATTTCTGTCAATGCTAATATCCGCAAAATATACACTTCTATATTAAGTTATGCATAAGATAAATCAGCATTAAAGAACGATAGACGCTGCATTTTTTTTTTTTCTGAGGGAAACTTTGGAAAGGATAACAAAAATTCTGTCCATTTTTTCCAGTATCTGTGCAGCCTGTGCTCTCTAAACAAGCTCCTAAGCTCAGAACAATGGTTGCAAAAGAAAAATTCACATCTAACTTTCTGGCAAAATGCATCTCCAGCAAAATATGCTATATTTTTCTTTCTTCTTCTTACCAACAATAGCTCTCTCCAGATTACAAATTAAAACTCACTTGATTACCATTTATTGGCACAATTGATTGTGTAACTCTAAATACATTCTAGTCTTGTCGTTTGTGCATTCATTTCTGTCACTCTTACTGAAAGCTGCTATGAAGGAAAAGCACACTGGTAGAAACCATGTGGCACTGTGTTCCTTTCCACGCTCCACAGCCTTCTCCCAGGGAAGACTTGTCTTCTGCTGACAAATGAACAGAGAACTGCTTGGATTTTCCTCAGATGTACCAATATCAGCAGAGACAAGCAAAAAAGTACCCAAGGAAGTACAGACAAACAGGAAAAAAAAAGTCCAGTGACCAGGTATTTATCCTCTGTAGCCAAGTAATAGCCTTGAGATGGGGTCACTGCAGCCTATTAAGCATATTCTTTCCAGAAAACCTCAAGTCCATCCCTTCCAAAGTAGTCATACTTCAGGACACCAATGCAGTTTTGATACTGGAAGCTCACTTAGACCCTTGTATAATTTTCCTTTTGGAGGAAGGAAGGATGCTAAATGCTTGGAAAAGCTGCCTAGGCAACTGTAACATTCACAGTATTGACACACGCACAACAATGCTTATGCCCTCGTGACGCTCTGCGCAATGCTGAAGCAGCAAACTCCTGCCTTCTCTCCTTCCCACTTTTTAAAAATAACTTTGGTTGGAGACCGTGAAGAGAGAGATGGATTTCTTTTTCTTCTATTCTACAGCATTGGTGTTTATTGCTCTGCTACTTGCTTTGCAGTGCCACAGCAAGAACATGCTGTGCAGAATGCAATGCCGTTCATGAAACAGAAATTGGATTTACAAAAAAATTAAAAACCAACCCATGCATGCATGGGGAATAGGTGGAGAAGAGACTATTTGCCCTCAGCACAATTATTATTTACATTAGTACATAATGCACAGTGTGCTGCTTAGGGTGACAAGCTGCATCTCAGCTCCGTACTACCTTAGCTCTGCTAACGCTAATCCAGTTGTTTCCTGATGCACTGGGTCAAGGCTGACAGATGTCCACAAGTCCCACAGCACATACAGTGGGCATGCAGAGATCAGCTCTGTACTGCTCACACAAGTGAAATGCACTCTGGATGCCTCAGTCACCGGGCACACATGGATCAACCGTGTAGCAGGAATACAATGTGCCCAGAATGAGTTCCGAGTTGTCAGACTACTGTCATCCTCTTCAGAAGCCCTGACATGAATCACTCTTTGTGCAGTGCTTCTTTCCCTCAATAGTTCAAGTGCTGGTGTGAAAGCTTCACTGCAATATAACATATTCCCACCAGGGGCCTGCTGCACTGATCTAATTACAGATAGATGAAACCTCAGCCTAAGAAAGGCTGCCTCAGACACATTTATTCTTCTGATCCCGGGCCACAATGTCTTTTTACCATAAACATAAGCTCAAGGTACTATAGAAGCTGGCCTGCGTGTTTAGAGAGCTGTGACATCTCACACAGAACATACATGCAAAGCATCTGCTGGGTAATTTCCATGCTAAGCTATGTACACTCAAAACCACCTTGCTGAAGTATGACATACGTCTAGAAAAGATGTCCAGGCAAGTCTACCATGACAAACAAGGCATGCAATTTTCAGAGGGCACAAAATAACATTTAAAAGAATTTACATTCTCACATTTGAAGTTCTGGGTGTGGGAAAAAAAAAGGACTCAAGAAGAGTTCAAATTTGTGTCAATGGCTGTTCTCTGGAGAACTCTGCTTACTGAGCACCATGTGCTAGGAGGGCTCTCAACATCCAAACATAACCCTGCACTCATTTATCAAAACTGCTGATGATAAATAATGATGCACGCTCACAAGAACAGAGCATTCTCTCCAGGAACAAGCAACTTAATTGTTTTACACTTTCACATGAAAACCTGGCACACAGATGTGTGTCACTAAGGATAAAATCATTTGTTCATAACCTTGCTATCTGCATAGCCTTATGCAGCCCCACCTAATAGAAGTGACTGGGTGCAGTTTCAAGGGAAATTAAGCATTAGAATGCCCTTTCGTATTCAGGCTCAGTGCTCTGCTGAAACAGGACCTAAACACATGGAGTAAGAGCAGATAGGAATGCTAGAGAGAGCCAAACTACATATTCTGAGCTCTCTTTCTGTTTCAGCATCACCTAAAGTGAGGGAAGAATTCAAAAGTTCAAGACAAAAGCACAAACAAACAAATCAAAAAACCAACCAAACAAAAAAAGAAACAAAGAAAAACTGCCACATCCACCATGGCCTAAATAACTGAAGGAAACAGATTTGATTTTCAGAGATGCCTGGACCACTTTGATGTCTGTGAATGAAAATAACAGCAAAATCCGAGGCAGTTTTGTTTCTGTGAACCCCTAAGGCATAGTAAAGTTTTCAAGCACAGATCTCATTTTCAGATAAGGAGCTACAGTTGCATTTCACTATAGAAGGAACAACTGGCAGCTGTGAGACACAGATACTTTTCCCACTGCCACTCACCTTTCCTGCACAGCACATTTTGGAAGGCAGAGTAAGCAATTCATCAGGGTTGAGACTCTGCCTCACACAGTTACGAAACAGCACTTACATAAGTAATTGTAAGAGATTGTTAAGAACACCTCAACAAACACAACAAGCCTTTATTTTCTTTATCCTCTTGTAGGAATCAAAGAGAAGAGTTTCAAATTTTTGCATTTTATTTTGATATCAAATGATTATGGCATATTTTAAGGACTGGGCAGCCAAATCCTTTAGGCTACTGTGGAATTTCAGTCTAAACAAGCTTTATTGTCATGAGGAAGAAAAGAGCCTTGAGAGATACTGTTGTAAGAAAGTTTCTCAAATTATATTTTCCCTGAAGATAAGGAACAAAGCCCTACTTGAAGGTGTCAATTCTTATTTGCAGTAGTTAGAAGTCTTAACATACCCACAGGATGGGAGAAGGACTGCTTTCAACACCATCTAGTTACTTATTTGGAGTATTCAGAGGTTCCCTAGAGATCTCCTCCAGCTTCTACATTTCTAGTTAGGAAATTATTTATTCAAGATATAAAAAAGAAAAAGAAAAAAAGTTATTCAACTGAATGCATTCCCATTCCAGTTCGGCTTCCATTTGACAAGAAAGACAGCTTCAAAGGGCAGAAGCACTACAAGCAGGGTTGCAGAGATTGAGCTAGCAGAAAATTATCTCAACTCTTATCCATTCTGCCATCATCCACTTGAGCTAGCCCATCAGCAACCTCAAGTGGCCTATGTGAGTTAGAAGGCTCCCCCAGCAAGTAATGCATTCTAGGCTGGACTTTCAGTCTCACAAAGTCAGTTAAAACACAGGTGTACTAAGTTCTTTGCCATGTTAAGATCATTATTATAATCTACCTAGCCTACAAGATTAACAAACGAAAGTCCAAAACATAACATTAATCTCTCTCATAAATAACACCTATCATTTTAATGACCAAAATTGAACATAAAAATCTAGCTCTCTTTTCATAGAATCATAGAATTGCTCAGGTTGGAAAAGATCTTCAAGATCATCAGAGTCCATCCCCAGCCTAACCATACTGCCCTAACCCTAACAACCCACTACTCAACCGTGTCCCTGAGCACCACATCCAGTTTTTAAACACACAATTCATAACTTTATTTCTTTCACTTCTGACAACAAATGTAAATTTGTTTTCTTTAGGTGGAAATAATTTTCCAACCAAATTTAAACGAGGAGTCTGGCATACTTTGTTAAAAAGGAGAGATATCTTTCCCTCAGATGACGTTATCATTACAGACTCTGATACCATTTGAACTCGTACAAATGCACTTTGATGTAAGATACATTCCAACTTCAACCTGTTTTGAAAAAAAAAAATACTTGGAAAGAATTTTTGGTTTTGTTGTAAACAGAACAGCCAATTTATTTGCTTCCAACCTGCCAATATTTAAGATGAGAATAAGTAAAAACGGTTAAATCAGTAACAACAAAATCTGTTTTTCTGAAGTCCGTTACATTTCTGCATTTAAAGAGTACTTTGCTGTTTCTGCTGCTCTTGTGCATGTACCACATGCAAGAAAAGAAGAAAAATGTTGCAAATCATGGAAGAATCTTTTTCAAAGCCTTAGACCTTAGTCGCAGGATTCAGGGAGCTGGAGTGCAGCTTGATAAACTCAGGAGATTTCAGTTTACAAATTGAAATTATTAAACTAGCTCATTCCCTTCCTTCCCTATCCTCAAAGGAAACATTTCGGTGCTGTTTTTATTTCAAGATACATACTATGACTCATTTTAATTTACATTAAATCTAAATACTATTTTCTATTTTGGCTGCCTGGTATCTGCACAAGGAGGTCACACTATAACTGAGCAAGCAGCAGCCCATGTAATAAGCCTAACATAGTGCTGATCCAATTTCACTTCCACTGAATTCAGTAGAAGCTGGGCTAGATCTTACAGTTACAAATATTTGTACATTTAAATAGGACATTAATCTCATTTTTATATACCTCTTTGCCCAAGCAATCACCTAAACAATGCACCTGAAGGAGAGAAAGCACAACTCACCTCAAAAATTTTAAAGCATAGAAGCAAACTTGTACAGAACACATAGCATTGATTACAAATTTACCTTTTTAATGAATGCCACAGAGAATGTATCCCACGATACAATCCCATGATCCATCAGCTCAACAAATGCAGTCAGTGTAAAGGACAACATATCTCCAAAGCTGCAAGAGATAGGAGTCGTGACTACAGTTACCACTTATGCAGCACGGCAATGACCGAGGGAATAAAGTAGCAGGAAGCTTTCAAAAAGGCAGGAAAATGAAGCCAAACACGGACTAGGAGGCAGCAAAAGAGCAAGAGAGGCCATGCACAACAAATAGTCTCCAAAGCAATTTTGCATGGACATCAAGAATAATCACCTGAAAGAAAGCAATTTAGTCAGAGAAGAGCTAGGTCCTAGGAAAACACCACATGCAGTGCTCAAGGAAATCAAATAGTCCAACTAAACTTCTTTTATCTAATTCAAAAAATTAGTACTAACAGGAGAGGATGTTTTTCTTTTTCCAGTTGTTAATTCAAGAACACAGCTCAAATTGCTTACAGTGAGCCACTACACTGCATAATTACCTGTGAATTTGAGATTCAGTGCATCTTTGTATTAACTATTTCAACACAGGTTTAAACTCATCATAAAGAACATGCTTAAAATTGACTAGCATGTTTTCCATGTTAAAAATCAACTAATTTTCCATGTTAAAAATCAACTTTTATAGATCACCTTCATTTCTATATATATACTCATGGTACCCAACAGTCAGCAGCCACAATGATTTCAGTGAAACCATCCGATGAGTTAATTAGTCAATAGAAAAAGCAGTGCACAGAGCTCTAAAAGCAGCAGTGTATTACCTTTAAGGGCATGCCAAAATGCCTGCAAGGTGCTCTGTCACTAAACCATTTACAAGCTTAAGCATGTAATCAAGCTAAATAACATGAATAGTTCCACTGACTTTAACACAGTAGCTTACCTAATAAAAAGACAAAATTAAAACCTGTAAGATTGGAACTACAATGCTCGGTATGTTGGAAAACTGAGTCTACAGTAGAGTAGCTGTAGTTAAGAAAGGCTATTAGTAATCCTTGTGTGATTTGATCCCCTACTGTCCTGTACCATCCCAACCAAATTAGTGAACATGCACTCAGAGGGAAGGCATTCAACTGCAGGACAAAGGAATAAAGCAGGAAAGCAATTTAAATGTAGCAATTCCAATAGCCATTCTTTACAGATTTGATATAATCTGCATTAAGGCTTCCTGACACCAAAAAAAACAACCTTTAGTGACCCCTTCCCTTAGGATAGTTCATCAAAACTCTGCAAAACCCTTCACTAAAATGAAACTTGCCATTCTTGACATTTTGGGTGAGGAGGGAACTATACACACACCTTCCCTTCCAAAGTAAGGGCACCTACCATGTCTGATTCTTTATGACAAAATGAAAAAGTCATATCAAAGAGTAAACAAGAAAAACAGTGTCTTTTAAAAAAAATAAACCACTGTAATTCTACAAGGAATACTTTGTTCAGCCATACATGACTGTTTGTCTTTTAATTCTACAAATCTTTTAGGAATTAAATTAGGCTTAAAATGTCATCATTAGCATTCCAAATAACCAAGGATTTCATAAAAAGAAAACAATACTGCTCTGTAGGAAATATAATCAGCTCCAGTCCTCTCATTCTCCCCAGCCCATTCTTTTTGCATATAATGGTTATTTATGAATGTCTAAATAAAAATGCATCCCTTGGAAAGAGCTTCTTTTAAAAAAACTTGCATGGATATTTGCACCAGAATACTTCCATGAATATATGGTATGTCAGAATTTTATAAGGCCAGACTAAATTATATACAAATAAAAAGAAAACAACACCAAAACCAAAACGGATTAGGAAAAATGTTGTATAAGATTAAAAGGAGATAAATCATCTGCTTAGTTTAATACTGGGAGATATATCTTTATCTAACCTGGATTTTCTTATGAATTGTTTACAAATTTTGTCAATTAACCTGTATTTAGTACATCAATATTCTTCTATAAAGTAATTGTAAATGAAAGGTAACTCCTATTAGCAATGGGTATAGAGGGATTTTTTAGTATTAAACCTACACATATGTATGTTCTTCTCCAGAACAGCAGCAGCTGGAATTCAGTTTAGTTGAATTCCTTTACATTCAGCAGACTCTATTCTTCTCACCAATACTCTTCATTAATCCAGTCAATTATTTATCTCCCTGCACATCTTTGAATGTGAAACGAGGCTAATAGACCTGAAAATACTAATATACAAGCCTGGTTTTAGCAGATGCACACTGGCACGACTGTCTGGGATCCAGACAGTGAAAGTACTTCCCAACTTAAAACAACTAGGCAGGCTGCCCCAGTGGGTGTCACTACCAGGACATTTTTCGAATTATTAAGAGCAAAGAGGTGCAGCACTGGGACCAATCAAGCATATATTATGCATCGCCACATATACATAGCACAAACTGTTAAAATATCTATCTACCTATCCACAGGCACAGGCACACACGTATATACACTAAAGAGCATTGCAAAAGTTAGAAGCCAGGCTTAAAGGATAAGCATTAGGTGTAGCACAGCAAGACATATAAACAATATCCAGGGTAACTAGCAAGATAAAGTAGGAGGGAGTGGTATTGATTCATTGTTACGTTTTTAAACACGAGTAGATAGGTAGAAATAGACTTCCAAGCATTTCTGTTTCAATACACACATGCAGACACATTCATACTACTGAGTGGCAGACTGAGCAGGTGCAGGAAATTTCAGGGGAGTCCAAGCGTGTTCATAAAATGTAGCAATCTTAGAAAATAAGCGGCACTGTTTAAGTCAGAATCTCACTGAGCAATTATTTCAGCCATACAAAAAGTCTGAAAAACGTTGGGGCTTGCTTCACAGAATCTTTCTGGAGAACACACAGCACAGGGCACAGCAGCTCTGTAAACATCAGCCCCCTGCTACTCTTGCAAAATGACCTAATGGTTTGACAGTAATTCCTGGTGAAGCTGCTTTTTAATGCACGTCTTTGCAGCAAGAGGGAAGAGCGATCAGATACACTGTGTGACTGCAATTTCATCTCTCACTAACGCTGACATTTTAATGATCTGTGTCATCAAACTGCTTGCACAATCCCTCTCCAGGGCTCTGGCTTGTGTACTTCTGCTGGGACAGCTGATGATGTCTCCCATTCTCTGCTAGGTGGCCCCAATCACTGCAGATATGGGCGAGTTGTTGACGAGACACCTCCTAACCCACAGCAGCTCACAGCCAAGGTCTCAGAAGAAGCAAACAGCTGTGGTCTGTAAGGCCATCAACCGACCCAGTGTGAGCCATTCCAGTGTGGAATGCCTGCTCCTACTGTACCTGAGCACCTCAACCCCTGGGACAAATTTGCAGCTGTGTTTCAAATTATTTTACCTGCGTGTCTTAGGCAAAGATCAGGGCAGCACCTGCTGATTCATGTTCCTAAGAATTTTCTGCATTCTTACTTTCTGGAACTGAGGAATTTCATGTGTTTTTTATATTAATTTTTCCTTCCTAAAAAGAAAAGGAATGTACATGTGACCCTGCCCACGATGTCTATCACATGCCTTCATAATTATCAACTGTACATGGAAAACCATCTTTTTATCAGGTGTGCTATTCACTTTACAAATATCTCTATATAGATATAGATATATGGAGATATATTTATATAGAGAGAACTGTGTCTGATATCCTGAAAGATGCCTGCAGCAATTTTAACTTCTTTCAAATTCAATTAATGGGATGTAAGCAGCAAAATCCCTTCAATGTTTTTAAACAGGATGCATGTACCAGCCTGTTAGGACTAGAAGCCCACTTTTGGGTCAAATCTAATTGTTCAGAGGAAAGGTAGCAAAGAGAAACACTAACTGGGCAGGAGGCAAGAAGGGAACTGCAGCCTATTGCCAGCTGCAGGGGTTAAGGAAGTGGTTAACTTCCAATCCCTTATCATTTAGCAACTGTGCTCACAGTCCAACACTGGGCAGCTGAAAGGGCCTTACTGCAAGGAGGTTAACATCAAAGAGTAAAAACAGCCCTGTAAATGAGACTTTTCAGGTATAAATGGCCATAAATAAATTTAAAGAGGGAAGCTGAATCTATCTAACTCATAATCGAACAAGGGCTCTGGAAAAGCCATGGGGGCAAGAACCTGAACCTAAAATGAAGCTCCATGATGCAGCAGGTTACTCTGCAAGCACAGTGTGAACCTTTTTCATTGCTACGACTCTTCTTCATTGCTTCTACACTTCCCTGCTTCTCCAAGTAACCTTTCCAAAGGTAAAGCTAAGCCTCCACATCAGGCTAGGGGCAATTCACACCTACTTGCTACTTACTCTATACATGTCATAAAACAACTGAACAACCTGCAGGTAGCTGCCCCTGGTTTTGTAGGTGATGACAGAAAATGCACTGAACTGCTACACTGCAACTGACACAGATTATTTTTTTGCAATGCACCAAACACTACTCAAGTATTTGTGTTGGTACAGTTTCACTACATTCATTATAAAGGATCAACCCTGCTGATTTTAAACTAACTGCATTCCCAAAAAACTGAAATAGCTTTGTACCCCTGGTATTACAGCCTCTCTAAGCTTGTGAATTAACTCCAATTACAAAAACAGGTTTTGAATTTTAATCAGAATGTAACTATTCTTGAATAAATTCAGGTATGGGTACTCTTATTATGAGGTATGACTTAATCCACTTTTAGGTACATTAAGCAATTGTCAGCATGGAAAAGTAGCCCAGAGGAGCTATTGTACACTGGCTCTTCAGGCAGATGATTAGAGTTACCTTTTCTCTTCTTTCCCATCTTTTAAGCTCATGTTTTTGCTCATTTCATGGTAATTTCCATAAAAAGACACACTATTCTTAAAAGGCTAAGAATAACGATCTACGCAGAAGCATCACTCTCCAGTCATCATGGTTTGACTACAATTAAGTAGTCAATTGATATAGCTGTTCCACAGGGAATTTTCTTTTAAATCAACCATTAGCCAGTATGAGATAAAGGAAATCCTGAAACATAATGGAAATCTGTAAGACTAAAAGGACAGAGGAAAGAAACTCACATTTTAGAATATGAATTTCCTTCAGTGGATAAAAGCTATTAAACGTATCCTCTGTACAGAAGTGAGGTTTTAATTAAGTCATCCTCTCCAGGTCAGCATGTGCAAGCTGCCAGGGATAATGTGAAATACTTGTGCTTTATGAAATATCCCCTCCTGTAAATCAAATGTAACTTTTTCTTTCAATTGGCATTTGGCTTCTTTAGAGTAACTAATAATAAAGATAGCAGCTAGAGGCTGTTGTATTACATGCTGAAATCATTTTCATATATTTTTTTCATCAATCTTTCTCCCATCAATACATAGTGAAAAGTATTTAGAATGCTTGACAACAATTATACATCACTAGTGTCACCCCTTTACCTTCAAAGGTTATGAATAAACCAAGTCCCAGATCTACTGATTTCATGGCCAGTCCATGGGTCTGGTATCTTAGCACAATCACAAAACTGTGATTTTAATTGTATTGTTTCATTTACTACTCAAGGCAATCAGAATATTAAATTGTGTGCCCTGATATAAATTGAACCTCATCCATTTAGCAAAGTTAAATAAACTTTAGTCACACACACATTCATTTCTACCATGTTCAGCAATGTGTTGTATCTACAATGATCAGTGAGTATCCTCCAGAAGGGGGTAAGGCCTTGCTTCCATGGGTAAACATGACTAAAATATATCAAAAAACCCACAGCTTAATTCAGGTCATCACATAGCCAGATGCTTAGACCAGGGCTCAAAGCAACTTTAAGTCAGCACTTCAGAACTTGAGACTGTTCAGAGGGCAATTGTATTGCGGAATGTAAAAAATTATATAGGATAATAGAATTTGGGAGCAAAGTGGTGCTGATGGAGTATAACTACTGCACACACACAAAAAAGCCACCCTACTTTCACATCAATGAGGGGAAAAAAACAGCATCAAAATGCACAGGAGGTATCTCAGCAGAAAAGATGCTGCCAAGAACTTTGAAAGCCTCATGGCATTTTAATTATTTTTCTCAGAATCTAAACTTTTATATTAAGAAACATGTTATTCCACATTAAGTTGAGGAAGAGAATGTAGAGGAAGGATTTAAGGTTTCTGCCAAATTTATTGCTACTGTTTAATTTATTAGGCGATGATTTAATGATTAACGTTTCAGCAGCTTTGTGAAAGCTTGATTCAGCATGGATTTGGATGGGAAGCTGCATTTCCTGCATGATAAGCCACATCAGAGTGACAGATGCACACTTAATTGATTAATTACTCTTTTGCTTGCTTGGGTTTCAGCTATACCTGATGTGATGAACTTGCAAGCCAATCAGGATACTGAAGAACATCCCTCGGGATCCCAATTTATTAAAGCCTATGAAGTGTGTGCTTAACTTGAAGCATACAGAAGAATTCAAATAAACATGCCCTAGAAGTTCCTAATAAGAAGCCCTTCAGGATATTGCAGTTTCTCTTTATGAAGTTATCTGAGACAAATAAAACTAACTGGGACCAGAAAATAACTGGAATCCAAATTGGCACAGTGACCCTTATCTCACTTACATAAACAGTTAGAATTGTCTTAAATTGATCATGTAAGTCAGACAAATTTAAAAGGGGAACATGGAGAAGGCAGGGAAATGATTGCTCAACTAATAAAATAATAAAAATTAAAAAACACCTCTGTTAGGAAATTGTCTAAGTTATAGAATTAAAGCATCCATTCCATAAGCAAAGCAAAAAAGGCCGCATCAGATAAGTATCAAAGAACAGAAAAACAGAGGTTGAAGACTGGCTGAATGAATAAGCATAGATGTATTTACATATAAAGATTAGCGCAAGGGCCTGAACTCACTCATGCAAAAGAAGAGGAAGTGTGCAAGGTGATGATCTAATCAGGTTCTTACCAGGGCTTCATTATCTTCTGCAATTTCTGATATCGTCTGTAAAATTAAAACTTGCACGTGAGGAGATGCACTTTAAAACACCCGCATACTATTTATCTACACATATATACACACACACTTAATTCATAACATTCAAAAGACACAGTAGAAGGCATTAAGTTACGATTTGCTGTGAACAACAGTTCTGTATCTGCTATAGGAAGCTACATTCAAAACTGATTTTAAATATTTGTTCAGAATGCTTCTGTTAATAAAAAAGCAAAAACAGAGAGCTCATAGGGTGAAAACAATAAACATTTCTCTACAATGGCTTTTAAGTTATTAAGTTGCATTTATTCAGCAGCTCAAAACCACCTGCACTAGCTCCACAACACACAGCTACCGTGTAGTAGTCTTATTCCAACAGTGTGTGTCAACTCCTTTTAATTCACAGACTGATGGACATAGAATCATAGAATGGCCTGAGTTGAAAAGGACACTCCGAGACCCGAAGTGCTGTACCAACCCATCTGGAAAAGGCAATGATCCACACATAAATATAACTTATTGTTTCGGAGGTGAGAATGTTCACCTGCACTGCCAGCCTTCAGCACGATGCTGTCACTTTCCTCGTAGCTTCAAAACAATTTGTTCCTAGTTGTAGCAAGGCTTAATGTACCTCAGTTAAAAGGCTTTTTTTATTTAGACATTTCCTGTTTTTTCTGATACAGTGTTATGCAAAATCAGTGAACATGAAGCTAATATATTACTGTATTTGGGAAACTGGAGGCCATACAGGAAGGGAGAAAAAGCACATTTGATTCATAGAATCAGAATATCTGAAGTTGGAAGGGACTCACAAGGACCACCATATCCAACCCCTGGCTCCACACAGCACCACCTCCAATTCCAACCCCTACAACTGAAAGCGTTGTCCAAATGCACCTTGAACTCCAGTACTCCAGGCTGTGCCCACTGCCCTGAGCAGCCCGTTCCATGCCTGCTGCCTTCTGCTGCAGACCCTGTCCCTAATCCCACCCGCCCCTCCCCTGACACAGCTCCATGCCGTTCCCTCAGGCCCTGTCGCTGTCACACAGAGCAGAGCTCAGCGCTGCCCCTCCGCTCCCTGTGAGGAGCTGCAGCCGCCATCAGGCCTCCCCTCAGCTCCTCTGCTCTGGGCTGAGCAAACCAAGCAACTCAACCAAGCAACTCAACCATTCCTTGTACTCCTTTCAATCTAGACCCTTCCTCATCTTCGCAGCCCTTTTTAGATGATCTCCAACAGCTCTATGTCCTTATATTGGGTGCCTAAAGCTGCACAGGAGCGTAGAGCAGGAAAACTCCTTCCCTCAGTCAGCTCTAATCCACTAATCACAGTTTGCAAGTCAACCTCCTGCTATTAACTGGCTTCAGAACTGCTGATTATGCTAAACAAACTGAAGTAAAGAGATAATCAATGGTAAAAAATGGCATCCAAGACAAGTGACTAACTTCTAAAACATCACTTAAACCAATTAAAATAAATCAGTTTCATACTTTGCCTATTTCTTTGTTTCCTAAGTCTGTTTTCACAGGTTTCTTTCATGCATTTAGATTCAGCTTCTGGGCAGACCAGTGCCCCAGAGGAGATCAAGGATCTGCTTCTTGATCTGTCTGCTTCTTCCCTGTCACCTTCTTTCCAGGTCTTTCCCTTTGTGTTTGCATTCAATCCACAATTGTTCAAAGACTTCAGTCACTGCAACTATTGATTCCATTTGCTTTCCCCGAACTTGAACAGATTATTTTCTTTTTGTACAGCAACTCCTCCTACCTTGTATTTTCCATTCTCTTTGAGCATAAGCAATGCTGTGCTTTCTATCAAGGCTGTACATATGTATGTAGCACCTTTTCAGGAAGAAGTGCCCTCAGGGAGGGCAGCTTTGTGGATGGAGAAAACAAAAATACAGCATCACAGGTACAGCAGCTTGGAATCAGTCATCGCTAGCTGGGAGCTCAAGTAACAGTGGAAGTGGTTACCATGTATTCCAGCACTGAATGGGCTATTCTAGCTCAAATTAGAAAAAGGACAGGATTTTGTTACTGTTTTTTTTTTTTTTTTTTCTTCTGCCCCAGATATCTGTGTAGCTAGCACTAATGACAGCAAACAAGAAACATGAGAATCATACATTTGTAAGAAGGGGAGAAAGTTCCCCCTCAGTATGCTTTAGTAACATAAAAGCTCTAAGCATTACATGTAATAAGAGAGCCCAAATTGAGCAGAACGTCCTTCCTGTGCTTCTGCCAAGGGAGTGCTTCCTTGCTGCAAGAGACTATGCTAAACCATAACAAGAACAACATCCCAAATGTGCTTTGTCAGATCCCAAGTGTGCATGCATCCAAGCAACCTTATGCAGCATATGCCAACAAGATTTCATTGCATCCTTCTAAGATAAGTGGCAAGTAAATTCAAAATTGGTTCTGTGTCTTTCTGACATCAAAGAGAAAAAAGAGTGGTGTTTGTATACTGGTAGAACTTCAAAAGGCAGGCACAATTTTGCCAGAGATTGTTCACAACAGGCTATAATCAGGTACATTTTCTCCATCACTAAATTCAAGGACTAAAGAATAAATATCTTAATCCTAGAACAAAACATTTAGACATTGTCTTTCTCAGCATTTGCAGAATCCTTCCCCACCTTGAGTCAACTGGCAATTAATTAACTTGAGGTGAGAAGATACACAATACGAAAGGAAAATATGGAGAAAATTTAATTACATAGGTCTTTTCTGATGAAGCAACATGAAGTACATTTTGACGTGAGAGGAAAAATAATCATATTATAGTGAACAATTTCTATCAATCTCTGTTCCTTATGCATGTGACAGGAGCAGCAATCAAAAACTTCAAATGCTGCAGAAATATTTACAGGACGATTACAGACGCCCTTATTTCACCACAAAACTAGTGGAAGTCATTACCTAAAGGAGTGCATGCTATTTTCATCCCATCATTAAACTAAAGGCCTACAATAGAAGAACTTGGTATTAAAAGGAACTCTGCTCATGGTCACCCATAGACCACACTTGAAGCTAAAGCGCAAGTGGTAATCAAGCCAACTCTTCCAACAAGGCAATCTAGAAAGGAACAACTACAGCCCACCACCTCCATGGGATTTCTTCTTCCTATATATACACAACTGCTACTCCTCCTGGTAGCAACCAGCCAGTTCTGCAAGACTTTTCCTGGGTAACTTATCATAGGTATGGTCAATAATGCTGAAAATCTTGGTGATCTAGAAAAAGACTGTAATGAACTTGACGCCTACATTTATCGCTTTTTAGAAGCTGTCTCTCAATTGCATTTGCACAGATGTGAATAAAACCACAGTCAAACATAAACATTACAAGGGCAAATTAACTAGTATTTGTGAAGTGGTGAAAGCCATAAAAGCAGACAGCAATTTTAATACAGGGAGAAGTAACAAAGCAAATGCCAACATAATGCAAAATAAACATTAACGACAAATTACTGGATCAGACATTTTGCTACAATAATACGTTCCCTGTTTGGCCTCAGAGGAACTTTGTGATGCATTTCTGGCTGAATACCAAGGAGCAGCAGTTGCCTTTGGACCTCCCCAAGCCACACAGATCTTACTCATACTGCACTGCGGGTTGCATTATGTCAAAAATGGCTTCCAGCTGAGACCAGCTTAGCAAGAGCCTGTCTGGATCAACTACTACCTGTTCACGCACAAAAAAAACCCCACTTATAATGACCAAAGATATCCCAGATCTTACTGACAGCTGAGGTAACACACACTGTACAATAAAGGCTGGTCTGCAGTGGGGGAAACTGCTAAAAATTCTGTATTCAGTACACACTCACTGGAGTTAGCTGCAACCAAGCATCTGAACCTGCACTGTTTAAATACATGCAGAGAGAGAGAGAAAAATACCACTGAGGGTAAAAGTTTTCTATGCAGTTCTGCTCCTTGTGAGGACCATTACCAGCAAAGGTAGAAATGTGTGAGATCTTGCTCCTGGACAGAACAAAAACTAAGTGGATAATGGATGAAGGATCTGTTAACAACATTAAATCCGTATCAGGTTACTGCTTTTCAGGCAAACCAGCGTCTGTCCTGGGTAAGAGGCAGTATTTAAGAATCACAAGACGACAAATACAGAGGAGTTCATTTGTGGATTCTGTCTGTATTAGGTGTGTGGCTATCACATAAACAAAGCCTGGGAATTGCTGTGGCCAGGGGTAAAAATGTATTATTTGGATGAAACCTGCAAAATAAGTATGAAGGAGTGCAGCAGCACTCCCACTTCTCACGGCCACAACAACAATCCTCAGTCACCACAACTTGAGACAAAAACATTCTGGAAAAGTTGCAGAACTGGAGATTTTCAGCTTTCCTCCTATTTTTTTGCTGCTTCCTCAAAACAAAACAAGCAAAAAATATTTTCATATGGAATTTTAAAAAGAGGAATTGATGTATTTTGTCTGCCCCTCGATACTCTGAAGAATATAAATCCACTGCAGAATGTCTCTTTTTAATCACATTTCACAAAAGTGGTTGCCAAACCAAAACCAGCATTACTGTTTCCTCTCTTCTCCCTTGTTCCTGTCAACAAGGTGTTGAAATCAACACTTATCTGGGGACATTTAAATGCTAATATTTTTAAGCTCAGGTCAAGTTAGAAAAGGAATCCTGGAGTAAAGCCATATAGGATGAGGGGAATGCAGGAATGCTGCAACAGTTCTCCTCATTTCCCTTCCAAAGGTGTGATGGTTCATTCTCCCATCATTAATATCTACACAGTGGAATAACAGCTTGACCTGATTTTTATATACTGCTCAGAATTTCTGCCTCACAGAGAATGGTCACACACTCCCGACATTACAGAAGCGCTAAGAAATGAAGATTGCACAAAGTCCCTGTTGAATGGGGATCAGTGTTGGCAGCAATGTCAGATTAAGTAATCTGTGCTTCCAGGTGAAGATTCACAGTAATGACTGAACCTAACAGCCCAGTGCTGTCAAAACCAAAAATGATTTTCCTCCCTCCATTGGCTGGCTTATTTTCCAATGGATTAGCAAACTGAATTGGCACACTAAGGAGTCAGATGAGCATTGGAGCTGACCAAGTGTTGAGATGATCAAAAGAGGGAGCAGGGACTATGCAGTCAGCAGCAGGGAAGGATAGAAAAGGACTATTTCATTTAGCAAAGACTGACTAGCCTAGCACTGAGCACGTCTTCTGAAAAAGAAACTCATTTTCCACTTAGACAGTTAGTTGTGCTTGTATAACTGTTTTCTGGGGCAACGTGATGAGCTCAGTAAGGGAGCTAAACTGGATCAAGGAATATTCTATTAAAAGTAGACCTTATTGTTAATAATCCAGACCAGTTTTCCAGTCTTGCAATAAGTAGTATTGGCATGACTTTCCAGACAAAGGAACAAGTGGCTGCAAGCAAAGGCAGTTTAAGTGTTTTGACAGCAGTACTGAAATACTCATCAGACTGGGATGGAAAAATGTATTAGCAGGTATGTGAGCAATTGTCCCAGAAAGTGTGTTAAAGTCGGAAACTCCAACCTGCATTCCATTTTCCAGTAGACTGGTATACTGCATTATCTCTGTAAGAAAAGCCAAGAGCTAGTATAACACTGAACAGTAAAGTATGCATAATTGCCATCTTGACGATGTCCAGTTGTAGGGCAGCCAACTCCACAACTGCATGTGTCCATCCAATCTGAGAAGTAAAAAACCCATACAAATGCACATTTACTGAAAAGTTTACCTGGATCTGATATAGCTACATTTATCATAACATTTCAATAGCGTGATGACAAAAACCACCACTATTTGAAGAAAGTTTTTCCCCTCTGATCTGTGCACTAAGCAGCTGCATCTCTCTTAAAATTAAAACCAAATAATGTGGAACCATGTCCGAGCAGCATCCATCAGCACACTCCTATGACACTGCTGTGCTACAACACAGCTACTCAGTATAGCCACAACTATGAAGCAGATCCCTGAAGAACTTCCTTCCCAAAACAACAGAAATTATTCTGGTTGCCGTCAAGACAGCCAGGCTTTGCATAGCCTCAGCTAGGCTCAGCTTTTTGGCAAAAACCGCCCATGATTTCAGCCAAACGACAAGTGACACAGACAGCAACACTGCCAAAAAACAAAAAAGAAAAAAAAAAGTACTGAAAATTCTTGCATAAGTCTTCCTGCTTTTTCTTCCTAGTCATGAGATGATGACGATGATTATTATTATTACTACTACTGGTAGTGACAAAAATACATTCAGATTCCTCTCATTACATCAGTCTTCCAGTATTTATGGTTTGTTGATTATATTTTCCTTATTTTATATCTTTATCTTATATATCCCTTTATCTTATAGGGAACCAGTAGGGTTCTTTTTGGCCTTTTAAGGAAGGCTGACTCTGTTCCAGTTACACACCTCATCTGACACATCAAGGAAAGAAACACCACATCTTTACTAGTCTGTAACATCAGAAAGATTATACAGCTGTAATTTTCCAAAAATATCAATTCTGGACTAGACTATGGAATATCTCTCTGAGTGACCTACATTATCTCAGATGGGGCAGCAAAAAGAAATGATCATTTCTTCCAGTTTGGCTCCTCTGAATGCATTTTTCATCAGTCAGTACAGTACTTAGGAGCTCCTGACATTGCTTTCCTTCTCCCTTTTTAGCGCATTGCACTTTGTGGAGAGGAGAAGAAGAAATATTGCCCCTACTCTTCCCTTTTATACTACCCATACATCCAACCAGATAGCATATTCAGCTTCCCTCAAACAGGCAGGAACTGGGCTTCAGATGAAAACTAGTGCTAGGAGTGCTATGGAAAGCTGTTTCTGAAGAAGTCTCTTCTAAGGAAAATAACTGTTTGTATACATACCCCTTTTATGACAAGGATGCATCAAGTCTAAGAAATACATTCAACATCATGGATAATTATAAAAAGAAATCAGCATTTAGTTGTTCTTCATGACTTAACTTGTACTGCAGTCTCTTCTGTAACTTAGAGGTCACATGAAATGTGACACAAAAACATACCTAAACCAAACTTTTGTTACTGTTTAAAAAGAGACTCACAACACACTCTAAAAACAAGAATGAGCCTGAAGGCAAAACAAAAATGAGCCACCTCAACCAGCAGCATTAAGATGGATGTGGACAGTTTCTGAGACATGCTGCTTTTCTGATAAGATAAATATATCCACATTGACAAGATGCTCTCTCAAATTCCCATGAGCCCCATACATCCTACAATCTGCTCACCACCAATCCCTATGGCTTTGTCCCAGCTCACGCCATGCCTACAGTTCCTTTGCTCTAAAGCAGCAGGCACTCAAGGAGACCTGGGCCAAATTATCGTAGCTACATATAGCACTGATAGCACTTTTGATACACAATAAATAAATAAATAAGCAAAATAATTATTAAAAAACATCTAAAAAGACCTCTCTCAGTTTGTTCATTTTTCAATCTTCATTATCAACAAACTGGAAAGGTTTTCTGTTTTTTTTTTTTAAATACATTCTAGCTTCTTTCAATATTCAGGGATATAACATATGGAAAATCACCAGTAAAATACTAAAAACTCAGGATTTTCATTCCCTTGCTCTGGCCAGTGTACTTTTATAGGCATCAGCTTCACTGAAATAATTAGTAAGTAGCACAATAAATAAAGTCAACTATAAATCCAGCATAGGCCTCTTGTTGAAAGCTGGAGTCTTGATTTCCAAAGGCTGCCCTCTAAAATTTAATTACAGGCTCAAATTATAACTTAAGAGCTGCCCCTAAAATGAGCTCCGCTTGCAAAGAAAACCTCAGAGCAACCTTACACTGAGCATGATCGTACTTCTAATGAGCACTGTTTGCCCCTTTGGGGAAAATACAGAATAAAGCTTGAATTAAGAAAATTCATCATTTTCTAGCACAGCTGCACCACACCATGAACAGAGGCCTCACTCAACCTGGGTTCTTCCAACACAGGGCTCTCCTCAGCTGCATTAACTCACAGGCAGCCAGAATAGCACACAAGAGAGGCTGCACGCTGAAAGCATCAGACTCATCCCCTGCGATCCCTCAGAGACTTTATGCCAATCGCTGGACTGTAATACCAGAGCAGATGAAGAAGAAAGAGAAAAACAAACAAAAAAGCCCCATACTTCTATTCTGCATTTATTCATGTCCTTTTCCTTTGTGGTGGCTGCAAGACTCAAAATGAGCAGAAATCTATGCAAAACCAAAGTGAGTATTTCTCAAGTTAACAAGCTGTATTGGCTTTGTGAAGTATCCAGACAACAGGATCAATTCAAGGTAGGCAGAAGGGCTGCTCTGGAGAGCAAGGATTAGCACAGAAGAGGGCCTGGAGCTGGACCAGCTGGACTACTCATAGCAGCATCAAACTGTCAGGGTTCCTCAGCTGTATGGTTGAGTTGTAGCCTCATTCAGTCGAGGCTCACTGAACAGTAACTCAGTGGTGGGTAAGATATCTGCACAGTGATGATATACGTTGAGGGTATCTTTACAAAATAAACACACTGCCTTCTGAAACAGCCAAAGAAGTTTCCGTCTTTTCCTCAAACTTCTGTCTGCTCCTTCCTCCTCCACTACTGCCCCCACTGCATTATGCTAACATAATCATTTGGGTAAGCCAGCCTATGGCCAGCTAAAAATACCATTAGAGAATAGAAAGGGGAAGGGAAGGGAAGGGAAGGGAAGGGAAGGGAAGGGAAGGGAAGGGAAGGTTTTTGGTTTTCATCATTTCCATGATCTGGTCAGCAGCATAGCCCAGAAGGCCCAGCACATGACCTAATGGTGTGAGGCCTTCAGCCAGGCCATCCAGTTTGGACAGCATCTTGAGGGACATCTTAACAGTACTGTAACAGGGCCAAGCAAAAGCAGGACTAGAGAACATATGAGGACATTATTCTAATTCCATTTGCTTTTCCTTGTTTGCTTAGAATACTGAGCTGTTTGCTCAACCCTCTTCTCCATATATTTTTCTTCTTTATATCCCATACATAGTTTGTTTGCTCACAGGTCATTTTGACAAGATTTTTTGTTATAATAATCAAGTGAAAAAAACAAAGAAACTATATTAAACTATATTCTTTTGTGGAAGTACTTTCTCTATCAGCTTAATGTGCTAACACATCAAAAGTCCAATGAACGACTGACTCTAAAGTAGCAGGTCAGGATCAATAGCTTGAAGTCAAACCAGAAAGGGAAGTAGTAGTACCACAGCAGGCTTAGGTTACTGAATCTCTTGATATCAGGATTTGCTGCTTTCATTAAATCTCAAGTACTGTGAAACATGTTTATCAGGTAGTGATGCAAAGCACAGAAGTGTGATGGAATGTACAGTGTAGCACAGATGATGTCCTTTCACAAAAGGAGACAGTTAAAAACAGAAGCATGGACCACTTAGAATCAGAATGTCTAGGTTGGTAAGCACGGAAAAGGCTGCAGTCAGTACTGACTGCTCACCAACACATGAAGATGCTGGAAATATTTACTGTCTGCATCTTTGTTCATTGCCTAAACTAGACAGCAGTCTAGTTGTAGTTGTAAACTAGACTAGTGCAGCCTACCAGCCTCCTATGTACTCAAAAACATTTGTCCTCAGCAGGAATTGTTACTGAACAAGTTGCTGCGTACTTCTTTCAATATCAGTGCTGGGTTAAAGTAGTTTTTCCTCCCAGAATGTTATTTTTAAACCAGAACAGTATGGTGCAGCTTGGCCTAGCTCTCAGCTACAAAACAGTAATACAGATACTTCTAAAGCACACGGAGGGCTTTAGCCTTGATGTAGCTAAAAGGAACGTTAACAAAATTTAAAAAGAAAGAATGTTTTTTGTTTCAGTACCAAGTATAATGCTGTAATCTAAAAACCTTCAGCAGTGAAGTAAGTAAGCCATTTAACTAGATCGATGACAAAACAAACTACAGATACAGTGATTTTTAAATTGCTTGTGATCTTTACAGGTAAATCTGCACATGTCATTCCATATGATTTTGTATTAGTTCATTGGGAAGTGGTGGACATAACTTTGTTAGCACTTTTATTAACTTAAGCCTATCTTTAGTTTTAATTTAATTTGGTCCTTAAACACAAAGTTTTGTTGAACATAAGACAACAAATGTATGGGAAAAAAAGGCTTCTAGATACTAAATTAACATAGTATGTCCCACAGACCTCACCGTTGCAAAAAATAAGACCATGTACCCAAGACACTAAAGATGAAACCAGGACATACTGTAACTCCAGTATACCACTGGAGTTAGGCAGTGAGGATTCAAAGTCCAATGGATCATTGCAAATGTAACAGGCAGTGATCAGCAAAAGTATGCTCTTATATTTTCCAAAATAGCAAACTAGATTACAGATATTTTTTTGGGGGGTGGGGACAAATTTCCAGCATATCTTGCTGAGATCATAACAGATGATTATATTTCAAAGCCCATCACTACTGCTTTACTCCCTATATTATTCACTTTCTCAAGCCTGAGGAAACAGAAGCACATTTGAAAAGATTTAGATTGATTGCAGCAACTGGCTTCTGCTGTCTAGTCCACAAGACTGAATATCCTCAATGAATAAGAAGGCTATTTTCAGAGTATTTACTTTCTCTCAGAAGAGTGTGAGGGAAATACTGATTTCTTCTTCACTTGTAACAGAAGTTCACACTGCAATGCGCTAAAAGCTCTCACTTGAATTCAAAAGTTTACTTGAAGTATTAACTGTTAAAACATAATTTAATAGTGCAACAATTCATCTGATATATTTCTGGTAGTAGCATCCACATTAAGACAGCACAAAGTCATCTGGTACCACAGTTTCACCAGTGGTGAAAATTGGTAAGATGTTTCAGTAAAGCATGAAGATGATATTTTCAGATGTCAGCTCTCAACTTCAAAAAGTCATTATCGTTTGACAAACCTTAGCCAGAATTAAAGTAATAAAAATAGAAATAAGATGCTAAGGCTAAGTTTTGCTGTTACAGACTCTACAATGTTCAGAGAAACATTAAATTTAAAACACAGTTTTCACACATCACTTAAATATCACCATTTAAAGACACTGTCAATGATGTATATCAATTTTAATGGGAAGGAAATAGGACCACATCCTTCCTCAGTATTTTAAAGCATTGTAGGTACTTGTGACTTTGCTCATCCCCTTCTCCCACCAGCCCACTGTTAAGGAAAATTAAAGGTACATAATACATTCTCACTGAAACTGAATATACTCTCCTAGTAGCAGAGAACTATACAGATCTTTCATTTTCAGCCATCTTAAAAGTTGTATGTAAAAATACTTCAGTACAATCAGAACGAGAGAGAGCTAATCCACATTTCATACAGGAAAAATACCACAATTTAAATGGAATACTTACTCTGTGCCACTTTCAACCATTTGTGTTAGGAGAGAAATGCCATCTAGGTTTATAAATTCTTGGGCAAATGTAACATCCCGTGAATAGTTGGCTAAGTCTTTCAGTGCTTCTAACTTTGCATCCATACTAGAAGACTGGATCCTCTCATGGAGCTGCTGTGCATTTTGAGCCTAAAAGAGAAATAAAACGTATAAAATAAAAACAAAATAACTTTTATTACAATGGTAATAATAAATCAAATGTTAGCACAAGCAGGAATGATGACCATTAATGATATACGACACTTGCAAGTAGCTCAAATGCATATTATTTTTACAAAATTGTATTACTCATTTATTACTTCACCATTATAATGTATAAATACATTGGGTATTATTCGGGTTATATCAATGGAACCCAGCATCAAGTCTTCTGCTCCTTCTTCCTCATTTCTCTCCCATTTGTCCAGCACCCATTTTAAACCCTGAATTCTCTCTACAAGGAGCATAGGAATGATTGATTGTCACATACTATGTATGATATTACCATTCACACATCTTTGTATAATATCCACTACTAGTATTAGTTCAATAACTACTGCTATTTTGTCCATTTTTGTCCATTTTGAATACAGTAGGGGAGACAAAAAAAAATCCAAACTGACGATGTGAAAAAAGCTTAAAGGATATTAAAATGAACAGTATTAAATTTCCTTCCTGTTGAGCTGTACAAATACTTTACATCTCCCATTTTCAATTTGATGTTTTCTTTTACCTGAACACAGTATCCAAAAGTGTCATTTAATTGCTAGTCTACCTAATACATCTAGCCAATCCTCCACATTATATTCAGATACTTGTGAAACTCTGTTTGTCCAAATTCACTTCTTATCTGCACGCAATGAAAGGTAAATGAGAAACTATGAGTCATTAGAAAACCAGATTAATGGTAAATTCTGCTCAGAATTACTTTCTCTGAGATTATTATTTTTTTCTAAGCAAGAGAAGAATGAAAATGGGGAAAAAAAAAAAAAGGCTGTGCTGACAGATAATTCCTTTTCAAGGAATTTATACACCCTCCAAGAAGATAAACAAGAGATGATCTCTGCAGATCAACATCCTCAGATACTAGACATTTAAACAGAACACAGGAAAAAAATTAAAACAGGGGTGTTGTTATAGATAAAAAACTCCTATCAACATAATCTTAGCTGCTTTACAAATATTAATGAATTAAATGTCCCAATGCTCTTCCAGATCAGAAAATTTTATTATTTCCCATTGTTTACACAAAAATTAATGTATTGTCTACACATAGATTTTGGTCAGAACCTATCTGCTGAAAAGAATCCATGTACAGGGAAGAAATAACTTCTAGTTAAGATAACTGTGGTTAGCATCTTCAACTAAGGGAAGCAGAATATCTTTAGTCCTGGGTATTCTATTCCTCAAGCATTAGGTGGTACAGCCACAGCAGTTACATTACCCATGACAAGGCAGAATTCTGTCACCCAAACTGTCTCTTGGCCTCTAAAGTTAGCTACTCTCACTAATTGGTTTGAGCTGCAGTAGAGAAATGGCGGCCTTCTCTTTGCAATGACAGTGGCTGTCTGAATGGTAGTCACACATAAGCAGGTGATAGGCTAGATCATTTGACAAAACCTATAGAAAAAATAAAAACAGATTCCATTAACTTCCAGCTTCATGAAATACTATCTCCAAATCTTCTTCTTTGGGGTGGGTAAGGAAGTATCGATGAAGTACTATTGTAGAAGCATCTACAAGAATTCAGGGCAACCACCAGTACTGCAAGAAGTGACATTCAACTGCCAGCTCATACCTCACAGAAAAAAAAAAAAAGCCTTTATTAAGCTATTTATTCTCAGGACTTCCCAGAATAACTGGAAGCTGTCCCCTTTCTCAGAATACACACAAGGCCTGAATTCCCCTCTACCTCAGAAATGAAGTACTTTGTAAAGTCCTCAATATTGCCCTAGGAGCTTCACTCCTCTGACTTTGAAAAAGATTGCTTAAATTATTCAACTCATACAGGTCAGTGTACATCTTCCACCATCTGTCACAGTTCTGGGAGACTACCACCCCTAATCCTTCACTACCTGCCTACTGAGTCCTGCCTACTGAAGGCTATAGTCCTCCCAGCTCTCTATGGGAAGGTCTTCGGAAGGCTTGTGGACTTCATGAAAATAAAATAAATTGAAAAAGATGAACAAAACACCAGATTCACTGTGACTAAGCAGCATTCAACCAGCAAACTGGAGGGGCTGAAACTTGGGCTGCAGAGCTGTGACCCAGATAAGCAGCTATGGTGACCTCAGGTATAGCATAGCAGCAAGCAAGAGAGTATATGTGAATAATGCCAGGAGGAATCATTGCTGTAACTGCTGCATAAACAACCTCTCATCTTCATACACATTAACAACAGCTTATTAATTGCCAAGTTCCTCCTTCCACTTGTGGGGGAAATCCTGCTTCAACCAAAGCCACCTGAGGATGGGAACGGCTGCTGCAGTTCTAGACTTCCATTGCACACGAATCTGGGAAAAAAGTTAACTTTCTCTCCCACCAAAACTGAGAATATCAGTATAGCAAAGCAAGTTAACAGCTCACCTACACTGCCAAACAGCAGCAGGACCAGCCTTTCAACAGAGATGTGCTAGCCCTGGGTTCTGTGAAGCCAGTGAGAGTTTGAAATTCACAATGCTAAAAGCAAAACAATCTTAAATCTGAGACAGTGCAGTCTCCGACCCAGAGCACAAAATCTATAATACAATGTCTCTTTGTCACAATTGTGGTTGAATCCTGCCTTAAGCACATAGAAGACAACTTACTAATTCCATAGTCTATATCAGACTACGCCAATGCTCAATGTCCCACCAGCAAAGTTTCTACACAGGTGTACTTGATGTATATTGAACAAGCTTTACATCCAACAAACCTTACTCCATCTAGCGTTGGAAAAGAACTGGCAATGACAGAGCAGATCTTGATTAAACAGGTAAACAAATATTTCTGTCAGCAAAAATACTAGCACGTGTCTCAGTGAAAACGTGGCCAAAAGGAGTGCTGGCTATTGTCATTACAAATGCCCAATGGGTGAGAACATGACTTCAGTGAATACCACGCAATTGTCTCAAGTCACCTAGGCCTTGTTGCCATAGCATTCATACGCGCTTATGGAATGTACAGTTCATTTATGAATGCAATACAAAATGAAACTCAGATGAAATATGATGAAATGATTTACAGCCCACTGGTGAATGGACAGGAGAGCACAGCTCATTTAAGCAACCGCATAACTAGCTGCCATGTCTCTGCTCTTATTGAAATATCATTTGAGAACAATAAATAAATACATAAAATCTGCCCAACTGTGAACTATTATGAGAGAATTAACAGAAACACAACTGTTCAAGTAAATGAAAGACAGCATTAACTGCTCTCCTGTTTAGAAAGACAGGAAGAGAGAAAACTTGTAGAATGTGTGCTGTTGAAGCCCAAGCATTTCAAAAGGTTATCAAGAGGAATAAGCTGCATGTCTAGTCTAGAACAACTTGCTCCAAGGACAGCCAGAAAGGTTGCCCTTTGAGAGAAGCAGTGCTTAAAAGGAACAGCTTGATGAGATTGACAGATTAAAAAAAAAACTAATGACCTAAATCCACGATGTGGCTTGCTTAGAGACTCAAATAGTCACTTGGAGGATAAGAATCCCAAGATCATCCTAACAAAGGATTCTGTTGAACAAATTATCACTTCTTTGGCACTGAAGATTTTGTGCATCAAACTTTGAAAGCAAGTTATTACACAGATGCACACAGAATATAAAGTACAGCAAGACAAGGCAGAAGGGAAAATAAAGATTCCAAACACAACCACTACCAAACATCAGTGTGTTAGGGAAGAAATCTGGACTCTATTGATCAAAACGCTCTGTAGCTGTTTTACCACTACGTGATCATTTTTCCTCTTTCTTCTTTACAAAAAGAATAATAAAATCAAATAAGAGCATTTTCATCTTCTCTGAAGATATTATTCACATTGTTTTCTGATAGAAAAGGGCATACAGACCATCATTAACTACCAAATGCAGCCTTTTTCTAACCAAACGTGCACTTCTGTGATTTCTTTTGAATCAATACATGTTGAAACTCCGTATTGGTTTAAGCTGTTACCTTCTCCTGACACGTCACTACGACTTCACCTACAAGTGAATATTCACAGGAAGCAATGGAGGAGCAGGTGTTTAAGTAACCAGAGTATGCAAGCCAGATCCAACAAACTCAGTGAGCCTGACTAGCATTTGATGCTAGGTAGGCAATGAGATCCCATTTTAATTAGTAAAGGCATTAATTTTTAACATTTTTATGCAAATACTCAGCAAGTATAATTTCTGTGTCTGAAGCACTGTACAACTGTAATGCACAGAGTAGTCCTGTGCAACTACTACATGCTGTTAAGAAGGCAGAAACAGAGGAACAGGGAACTGGCCACGTCTCTGGTCATGTACTAAATCAAAGATAAAAGCATTAGAGATGCAAAGCCATACGTATTATGCAAATATGCCTAAAAGACATTAAAGCAATCAGTAGCTACTTATGCATGTTTGAGAAGTAATGTTTGTTTCTTCCTTCCCCCGCATTTGAAATAATCATTTTTTCTTACTACTTAAAATATTACTTTGGAAACATGAAAACAAAAGACTGAATATTTATCTACAAAGGGATAGAAAACAATTCTGCATCTCAAATCTTCCTCTTCCATTATGAGCAGATAGATATAAAAGTAGCTCACCAACTTCTACATTCAGTGCTCTTGGTATAGAGTTCAATAACAAATTCATCATCACATGATAAATATAAGCACCACTATTGACCTTTAAATAATTATGTATTTACCAGACTTAAAGATCATTAGATCAATTGAAGTCAGAGATTAGATCCCCAAACTTTTACTCATTTGAGTATTTACACGCATAAGTAAAAACTGGTTGAAAACCCCTATGATTCTTTAATATATATCTGCATAGGTCACAGAAAAGGGAAAAAAAAAAAAAAAAGCTCAACACACAACACTCCCATCTGTAAAAGCATTCAGGGAGAACACCAGGATGAGGTTGAAGGGCTCAACTGAACCCCAACAAGGGAAACAAAGAAATGTGACAAAAGCAAACAATTAGGCACTCTAAACGCCTAATTAGAAAAGGCAACCCATTGATTCAACATTAAGGGCATATGGTTTATGAGCAAGCCCTGTTTTCCTAAACACCCAAGAAGCTACTTTAAAATAAACTGTGATCAAATAATCAGTTTTGTCTGAAACCCATTAAAAAAAAAAAAAAGAGCAGTTTTCTTAGCTTAGTTTTCCCTGTCTTAGCAACCTTTCAAAATGATTAGTTGTAATGAGGAGGATTTGCAGGATCTGATCAAAAGAAAGCTACAGCTGCAGACAGTAGAAGGTTGGACTCCTCCTGCTGTGCTGCAGGCCAGTGCTGTCCTTTTGGAACAGTCTCACATCAGAAGCAATTATGGGTCATTTATACACCTACCCATCATCCACTGGAATATGAGTATCAGAAATAAGCAATAGCAAGCTGGCATTTCAACTGTCACACACGTTCAAATGCAGACAGTTACATGAGAAACTTTGGACGAGTCCCTTCAGAAATGCAAATGGACAAACAGGTCACAGAGAACAGCAAAAAATGCCTAAAAACGTGAAGAATTGTTAAGGAAGTTGAGAGGAGGGTAGGAGGGTAAAAATAAATAAGACAGATGATATTGGAAGAAAGATAATATGAGAGAAATTCAATATGTACCCAAGTTACCTAGGAAACAGAGTGTCTGCGTGCTGAGTGGTTTATAGAGGAAAAAAATAGACTTGTTTAGAAAAAAACAGCCTTTCAGAGAATCACACAAACTTAGCAAACAGAGCTGCAGAAACAAAGAGGCAGCTCAAATTCCCACCAGGCCCAACGACTGATGTTCACAAAGTCCTAACTCACAGAAGTTTTAAATAGACACATCCTAAATCTCTGAAGGCAAACATTTAGAATGGATTTAGCAGCACACCAGAATGGTGGTTTTGCTCTTGCAACGTTAATAAAGATTTTCAGAATAGGAGGCTCTAATACATGCACCCAAAATTATTCAAATTGCAGATTAGAAAACGCTGTCTAACTTAAGATTTGGGGAGCTGGATTTCTAATCCTAACGTTAAGGAAGCCAATCCAAAAATGCTATTGCATTTCTCCTAGGTGAAACTGCCTTTTTCCTTGCTTTCTCCTTTAATCTTGAACAGTACCTGCTCTGGATAGATGAGCAACTCACAATTTGAGACTAATGGCAGCAGAACTCAGAAGATCACATCTCACCTTTATTGCTCAAGTCTCAGTGACTCATGGTATGCAACTGTGACTGAGTATATGTCGGACTATTGGTTCTGATGATAAAAGGCTGCATGAAAATTAAGAACTAGAAAAGTATTTGAACTTCCTGAAGCCTTCAGAACTGGCTGCAACCATTCCTCTCAACTCTCCAAGGAAAAAAAAATGTCTCAAAAGGTTTGTAAAGTTCAGGACAGACATTTCTGACCACAATAGCCAGGAAGTAGGCAGCTCAGACCTCTCCGAAATTACATGGGCACATCCCAGGCACTGGATAATCTGTAATGTGGCTCCTCTTCACTCTTTTAATCTTCCTTTCCCTCCTTTCTAATTCCCACATCCCTGTGAAAAGCGCTTTCACTACTGTTTTCTTACAGCAGGGGAGGAGGAGATAGTTTCAGGTTCATACTGATGCAGTACCTTAGTACTACCACACGATGAGAAAAACGTTTTTCACTCAGCTCTAGCAGCTAGGAAAACATCTTTCCCATATTGCAGAAGTATACCTTGCAGGCTGTTCATCACATTATCTCCCCCACTACTGCTGTATTCGTATAGAATTTCAGAGGAAAAATGGAAACAGATGGCCTGTTAGCATCTCAGGATAAAACACAAGCTCTGTGTGTGTCTAAAAACCACAGCTCAGAAGTCTTTAATCTATCTATTTTAGGTACTTCTATGATGACCACTTCAGCAGTACCTTAAAAGCCCTATTCCACAGCAAGAATACGCAGCACTTTATCTCTATTTAAAGAATGGAAATGCTCTTTAATCAGTCAAAAATAATCCAGTCCTTCAGAACCTCCATCCAAGTTACTGCCATGATTACGGGAAAAAGTTAAGAAAGACTTAAAACAGAACACGTTTGAGAATAAGTATCCAGTTTAGGGTTAAAGGTCAGTGCTCACAACTAGAAAGTGGACTGGCCTTCTAGAAACACAATATAGGATGGCAGATTAGGATCTCTGTGTCACTCACAACTGCAGGCCTGTGCCAGCACAGCCCATAACTTGGCAGAAAACAAGCAAAAGCCCAATATCAATATCAATATCAAGGAGCCCTTCTTGGCTGAACGAACCTAAGGCAGATTACCAAAGAAACACTCTTATGCAAGGCCCAACCCTTTGCCCACAGCTATTAGTAGAAAGTGCTATAAATCCCAAATTTGCCTTCTCTTTGAAGGTCATATTTTCAATTTCACAAGTGACCATGAAGACAGACAGCCATTTGCACAGATGAGTCACAGCACAGCCTCTTTTCAGTTTTGCACAGTGCAACTCGCTATGGATTTTGAGACAAGGAAGGATTCCATGAGTCATCTCATGCTGTCACTCCACGGAGAAGAATGATGCAATACATCTGGACCACTTTGACCCCCAACCAACCACAGATGTTTTAATTTCTTCAGATGGACAACAGACCGCCCTTTTTCAGAGGAGTGGATATTTGTTCCTACCAGTCCAGAAGTTAGGAAGTTTGGTGCTGGGGCATTCTATTATTGAGGAACTTCCACCAGAAGGGCTTTACTCTACAAGTAAGAGGCTTCTCGTGTACAAAGTACTGTGGTGACATAAAGAGCAAGAGGCTTGAGTCACACACACTCTGACAGAGACATGATCTCAAGCTCCTGCTTACTCCTACAGCTATAAAGACCTGTATTTGATCCTTAAAAAGATGAAGGATAGTACAAATCTCTCGGTTTTGTCCATGTGGTTGCTGCTTAAATGTGCCTTCTGTTACAAAGCCGCACTTTTGTTGGTTGATATTGCACACGTTTAACTAAAAACTTCAGCAGTATGCATCTATTTTCGTATTGGCTTATTTACTTTCCATTTACACACAAACCTGAGCTACAAATTTAATCACCTAAGTCTGAAATAAATTACCAATAAATTAAGCTGCCTGGGGAAGAGAGGAAATCCAGAGAACTGTGATATCTGTCGAAATGTGATATCTGGAAGACCTGAGAAGTTAGTAGCAATACGTTTCTCTGTTTCTTTACTTTGAGGCTAGGCCCTACCACCTGAAAAGTGTCTATGATCTCTCTGTGTCTTCTAGATGGACATGATTTCACATTGATGGCAGTAACTGACTACAGTCTTAACAGATTCACCAGAAGCCAAAGGTTAAACCAACACAGCTCCATCTTGCATGGTTAAATGAGCTGCAGTACATGGGCACAGACTTTGGCTATAAGACTGCTTTGAACCTGCAGAAGCTACAACACCACCACAAAGAGGTAAACCATTTTAATGGCACGCTGTGTTTGTCAGTAAGGAAATGTGACTGCTGCTGCCAGAGAAATATATCTTCTGGGACTAATAGATGCTTTCAGCATGTGGCAATAGTACTGCTCAACACAGCACGAAAACAGGCCACTACAGGGCAACCACCAACTCTGCTATGATTTTGAGGAGCTGTACAGGAGGTGGCATTGAAAAAAATCAAGCAAAACCAGTAATATCTCAACATTACAGTTGCTGATCACTCAATAAAAACCCAGACAGTAGGAAAGCTCTGACCTGCGCTGCCCAAAAGAGCTCTCCAGATTCAACCCACAAGCCTTTCTCCTGGCTTTGAGCTCTCAGGCAGGACAAGAGAACTTGAGTGAGGCTGAAGTGCCAGCATGGAAGCAGACATGAAAGCTGTTCTCGATCGGAGAGAAATGAGAGACAAAAAAAAGACCCACCAACTGTGTCAACCCCATCACGAATTTTCACTCACAGACACCACCCCTGCCCCCTCAATTAAAGAAAAAAAAGATCAACACGAGTCATCTAGTGACCACACAATCATCATCCTATGCAGGGGGAGATAGTATGCCTAAAGCTGGAAAATACATAAGGCACTTCACAGTGATTGTACTAATTAAATCTTCATTTTGAACGGAGAGAGGAACAGAACGATAACTCACTGGAGACGTTGTTAATCGAAGGATTGCTCCATTTTTTATCTCATTGCGATTCTGAAAGAGAAAGAAAATAGAGTTCCTTTCAAGATATATAAACAGATGAAATGTTCATTAAACAAAACGTCTTACTGAAACAGCAACAGTATTTTCCCTTGTTTGCATGCAAAAGCTTTCCTCTTTGACACGTGAGCTAATGTGAATGCAGTATTTTCCCTGTTATAGCTTCAAGAAATGGATAGCTTTAACAAACCTGATCTCTTTTGAGAATTATTTCATATTTTTCAAAGTTTAGCTTCCTCTGGCAACTCCTAAATATTTATTTGAAATATACTGTCCACAGTGCCTGGCTCTGATGTTGTGCTACATAGTTAAAGAGTTCGTAAGTTTGCTGAAACCTGTCATTAAACATCTGCAGAACTTAAGTTTTATCCCACTGGCTCTCTGTTTTCTATAACAAGAACATGCTGACCTAAACCACTGGAACCAACCGCTGAGCTCTGCCACCACGATTTTGCATCCTCCCTCCAAGGAAAAAAAGCCCTGCTGTTAGCAGTAACTGAAGTTCAACCATGCCGTAAGTCATTCTCCTAGCCCTGCTGGCAGAAAGAGGGGGGTATTACACATCTTATTTTGGTTAAGCTCATATAAGATGTCCAATTAAACTAAAGCTAAGGATAGATCAAAAAAGTCACCATGGCATAAGCTACAGGGTACACTTACAGTGTCCCCACAGCTTTGTGGGCAATGCTCGTGTGCATAGTGTGGTTAGCACAGGGGAGCCTGCTCCTCTCGCAGCAAGCTGCCTCTTGTACCAACAAGACACCAGTGCAGAGTACCTAGAACTGTGAGTGTACTAACAGACACTGACCATATCTGCATACTCAGCTGCATTATGGTTCCTCTGACACCCTAAGTTGTCAAAGGAATCCCTTATGGATTAAGAGAAAAAAGCTAATTTTGCTCTAAACACCTTGTTGCAGGTTTTCTGCAGTCCGGTGTTTAGCTAAACAAATTAAGATGTATTTCTTCTCAGGTAGTTTCCCCCAGTTTCATTTCATTCTCTCAACTCTCAGTCAGATGCATTTCAAATCCAAAGAGCTAAAAACAGGACAAATCTTGCTCGAAACCAGGACAAGCAATCCCTAAATAAAACTCGAGCACATTGTCTCTTTCTTGGAATGTCAGTCCTCTGCGGGATTGGTTCTAGTTACCCGCAGGATCACCGTCCACCCACACCACTTCTTCACTCTAAATGAAGTACTTAAAGTGTCAGACAACACAGCGGGTACAAGGGAGACGTTTTTTATGGCATCTTTGCTTACATATGCAGCTAACTCAGCCCTTAGCAGTCTCCTCCTGATAGTGTCATCGCCTTCCTGCCAGAGCAGCCCCCAGGGATGCCAGCCAGATTCTACTCCTCAGAGACTTAAAAAAGGCTAAATACACAGCAGAGATAACACTAACAAAGCTCCAAATTTGCTCCTCCGGTAGTAAAAACAGTATCAGATCCAGCTACGCTTCTCCTCACACCTAAGCAATCTCTGTGAAGTGGCAAGGCTGCGTTTGTGAGGCTGAATCTCAATCAGTGCTGAAACAAGCTCGCTTTGCAAACACTCGCAGCAGCTTAAAGTGTTACCACTTCCTGATTTGTGGAACTGAATAAAAAGAATTGCTTCAGGACTGAAAGCCAGTGTCAACTACCTCTGCCTCCATCAGCAGCTTAGGCTAAACCTCCAGAGCTCAGCTGGGTTAGGTCATGTGCATATGCATGTATGGAGTCACATCAGTTTCGCTTGGGTGATGACAAGCTTAGTGGACAAGGAAAAGGCTGTGGACTTTAGCAAGGGATTCAGTACTGCTTTCCAAAGCATTCTTCTGGAGAAACTGTTCATGGCTTGGGTAGATGTACTGTAAAAAAACGGCTGGATGACCGAGTTGAAAAAGGTTGCTATTAATGGAGGTTGATCCAGCTGGCAGATCAGCACTGGTGGTGTTCTCCAAGGCTCAGTACTGGAGTCAGATCTATGAGGAGCAGCTGAGGGAATTGAGACAGTCCAGAAAAGAGGAGACTCGGGGGAAGCCTCATCACTCTCCACAGGTACCTGACAAGAGGCTGCAGTGAAGAGGTGTCCATCTCTTTTCTCACATGACAAGTGATAGGACACCAGGCAATGACGTCTAGTTGCAGCAGGGGAGGTTTAGATTGGATAGCAGGAAGAAATTTTTCTTCATGGAAAGGGTGATCAGGCATTCAAACAGGCTGCCCAGGGAGGTAGTGAGTCCCCCGGAGATGTTTAAGACGTGTGTGGACACTGCACTTCGGGACATTGTTTAGTGGTGAATTGATAAGATTTGATGTTAGGACTTGATGATCTTGATTCTATTAGTCCACTAATACTAATTTGACAGCATTGAAGCTAAGTAGATAGATTGTTTTTAAACGTAAATAAAAACGTAAATAAAGGACACTGACAGCAGAATTTTAAGCACAGAGTTTCTCCTGTTTCCTGCCCTAATTAACATGAACTATCAAATGAGCTATGCCAATGAGCTCGTGGTGTAACAAATTAAGCCACTTTGTCTAGGCCACAACAGCCATCTGTGCAAACACTCTTAGCCCTTTGCAAACACAAGATGCTGGGCTTTGTGTGAGGAGGCAATCGCTGTGATATCAGGAGACCTAAGGACTTCACTGAGTGGTTGACCATTATAAAATGGAGTGGGGGAGTCCACCCACAACTCTCCTCCATACGTGCTCCCTTGTCTACTTCATACCAGCTCTGGTGCTGGGCAGGTCTGCGCACAGGTCAGTCTCATCACCTCATTAAGTGGCAGAAAACAGCCTTGGAAAGAAAGGAAGGGAGCTTTCTGTCAGGTTAATAAACAGAAATAAATTCTGCAAGGGCTCAGCACCAGCACTAACACAAGAAAGTTGGTGAAAACACGTATTTGGGAGAAGCGAAACAGTTGTGGGGAGAAAGAGGTGAAAGAAAAAGGGAAACGTAGTGAAGAAATTACACCTTCCCTTTCAGGTAGAAGCAAGCTGTCAACCACAACCTGAACTACAGTTTTATCATCACTTCAGTCTGAAAGCATGCTTTACACTTTGCTCACCTACAGTTTTGTCTCAAGCTGAAACCCTAAACCATGAAAAAGCGTGTTCAACCTAAAACACCCTGTCCAGTCAAGCACACAGATTAAAAAACAAACCTCTAATTACATCAGAGCACTCCTTTTGGATAGACAGACTCCACTAACTAACCTAGCAAGTGAAAAAGTTCTCTGCAGTCAGAAGAACTTTAAAACAAGAGTAAAAAGGGAAGCTGACATCCTGGCTGAAGTTCAGATACCACATACAGACAAACAAGAGAAAACTATCCTCTAGTGACTGGATGTCAGCAGGTTCTATATGAAATAGCAAAGGAATAAGAGCACACGCAGTATGTAAAAGAATCCCTGGACACTTTATTTGGGGCCTGTTTATTTACCAAGCTAAATCTGAGACACCAAAGGTTTCAGACTCAAAACTGCAGGTCAGAGCCCACAGCCCATAAAGAGCAAAGACATTTCTCAAATCCTGTCTCGCTCACAACAAAGTACACCAGTCTTTCCTGTCCTATACTGTAAACTCAGTCACTGTTGCCAGCTTTTCTGCAATTCCTGATTTAGACAAAGGCTTAAGGAATACTGCTCAAGTCTTTTACCAGAAAGTTTCCAAAGCATCAAGTTCCTGAAGCAGCCAGCTAGCCAAAACATGCAAAGGGTTTGTTGCTCCCCAATCAAAAATCCAATTTTGTTTATCCACACTAACTAATGACTTAAGCACCTACCAGGAAACAGCCTTTAAGTGTACAATTAAGCCAAGAGGATTTCCTACATGAACTGTGTGATGCAGTATTCAGCGTGCCAGCTAATTTCAATCACAACGTTTATACACGGTTAATCTGCTTAGCATTAGGGACAGCATCCTGCGGATTGCCTTTCTACAATAACAGAACGTCATTCCAGCTCAGCAGCCTGGCTTTGGCAATTGCACTCATATGCACTGCAGCTATTCAGGACAGGGTGCACCACCACCTGCAGGGTTAGGGGGCAGCTCTTCCAAGATACTTCTGATCTCTCTGTTTCTCACTTGTACATAAGGTTTGCAGACATGGCTCATGCTGTTTATATGTATTAAGAAAGCTTATTCCTGTGTAACTTATTCCTGTCCCTCAGGAAACTGTGACAAGAAAACAGATCTGTTATAAACATTACCTAGGACTAAGACAACAGTCATACTATGGATACAAACGAGCCCCACTTGCAATATTACACCTAGCAAGAGTCTACACTCACAAGAATGTAACTGAATACGTAGTTATTTCCAAGCACCATAGCCCTACACAGTGCTTTCCAAGCTGAGTTTTCAACACTCAAATAAACAATATAAATAACTACAAAACCGCAAGAGTAGAGGTTACCTGGACTTTTTGCTTTGTATTCTCTTCTCAGGAACTTCTAACTTCCAAGTCCACCATCTGAAGCAACTCAAATCTAAATCATCTTCTGTCGCTTCTCAAAATGTTGCCTTTATTGTGCCATAATCAGAGCTGCTCAGAACTCACACAACAGGCTTGCATGTAAACAGTAGGGTTTACAGAACATTAGGAGTACTCCAAGCGCTGGGGAAGGATGAAGGTACGTATGTTTGTTTTCAACAAATGCTACCAAAACAATTGTGCCAGACACTTCAGAAAAAATATCACACAATACTAAAGTTTATTTTGCCACGTATTTGCCTTATAATAACCCCCAGGAAAATATCTCATAATTCAGCTCACTACAATTGGTCAGAGTTGTATGTTTTCTTAACATATTTGAGGAAAGCCTACAAGCATTGGTTTCCCTATAGCCTGCTCAGCACTATTTTTACCCTTGACCAGTCTTATTCACAGGCATCTCTAACCACGCTAATGAACAACTGCCAAGAAATACAAAATTCTTTACTTATTTACATCATGAAGTAGTTGATTCTTCCCTATTTTCACACTGCTATTATTTTACTATACTTTCCTCCAAATTGACACAACAAAAAATTAGAGTTATGAAATATACTTGGTGCTGGAGTTAGCAACTCTGTAACATCATCATCAAGATGAGTATGGCCAAGTAGTAAGGATGGACAAAACGATAACTAACGGCCATTTCTGATCACACATAATGACTATCATTAAGTTACAACTCAGGAGAAAACAGGTCTCTCTTAAAGGATTGACTCAGCATGCTGCAACACCCAGTTAATGCATGGCGCCATCTAAAGAGGAATCCTTTTTAGCTCAAACTTGGTCTCTAAGAACAAAAAGATGGCAAAGGAGATGGATCATTGCAGCTGCTTAGTTTACAGCACAGGCTCAGAAATGGTTATTTTGTCAGAGCTGAAGGTGTGAGAAACAGCAGTACAAGGGACTGGAAGAGTGTGGAGCTGAGGAAGAACACTGTCAATGCTGACTTTGCTGCTAAGGCAAGGATGTGAAACTGCATCAGAGCAACTACTAGGAATAAAATACTAGCTTGCTTGCTGCCAGCTTTGTGACGAGCATCAGGATATGCTCAGCATATAATGATACTGGTGTCATAGTTTTAAGTTAAAATACTGAATTAAATTTTACTCATTGACAGCTTATTGGCTGTAGTCCACTTTTATTCAGTTGTTATTTAAGTTGGATTTTCTGTTTGTTTTTAATCCAATGCTTTTCAAGATTTCCTGTGATTTTCATCTTCTTTCCTGCCACTTCTGTCTCCTTACGTGCTCACTGCATGAAATGGAGGAGAGCAGACACTAAGACACTTCCATTCATTCTGAGAAACTTCTATGCTGTTCTGCAAAGGGACCTGCCTCCACCTGGCTCTCGTTGTCATCGTTCAGCTCCTTGCTCCACTTACACATGGAAAGTTCTTCTAACTCTCATCTTCCCCAAGCTGGGAAGCAGTCTGGAGCCACAGGTGCTTGTCCTTTCTCAAAGGTGGTTTTGCCCATGACTGAATTTTTGCTGACTACAACTTGTAGTTGTATATTTATGTGAAATTCCATCATGCCACTAAAGGCTCCTTGTGTGGGAGTATATGCAAATAGCAGGACAAGAAGTGAATCAGTTGTAGAGTTGAGCGTTTTTGAAGGCTTTTTCATTCACATTTTTAGCATTTTAACTCTTCTCATTGATCAACTGAATTTCATTGAGTTGGAAGACTGAATAATGAAGGTATCTGAACCTAAAGTACTAAAGGTACTCCTAAAATAAGAATGGAAAGTAGCACAAAAGCAGGGAATTAGAGAAATGTATTCAGTGACCTGCCCCTTTTACCCATCCCTCTGCATCACTCATGAAAATATACTCATTAGTAATGAGACATAAGAGGCAGATTTCAATCCAGATTTGAACTGTACCGATGTTTTGCTCTTCTCTACCATCAGTATGACACAGTATTCCCCTCACATTCCTACACTACTTATTATTTTGTGGCACCCGCATAGCCCTGCAGAATCTGCTAACACTACAGGTAGCAGCACATGGTGTCAGACTGGTCATGCTCCTACCTGCTTGATGGTTGCTACTAACACACTGCCCTGCATACTCCAAAAAACAGGGGACATGAGTGTAATTTTCCAGTGGACAGAAACAAAATCAGACTGCTTGTGTTTATATGACTTTCAATCCTGCTTCACTAGGGCTGACTTCAAGAACAGCAGTCATCTTTCTCTAGCAAGCTACTCCAAGTTTTCAAGAATTCAGGTTCAAGCTAAATGTTCCAAAGAAAATTATTCTGTCTTGTCCAACTGCTACATGTTCCAGTCCCTCTGTATATATATTTATTTTTTCTGAAATCAATTCCTAAATTTGACTCACAAATAATTAACTAAGAAGGAAAGGCTCTGAAAATACTTTTACAGCACTTGAATGTAGGCACTCTACACTACAGACACTGGGCAACTGTTACGGTTCAGCTGATATGAAGCAGTTTTGTTGTAGATCTGGTTGACAGAAGAATGCTCTTTAAACATTCCTCATCCTTGAACATGAACCTATTTAGAAAGGTGGATGCTTTCATAAGGCGCAGTGAACCATCATCAGCGCTCACCACTGACCAGGGACAGTCCAAATTTCTCCTACCATTTCCAAGGAGATCCTGCCACTGCCTTCATACTGGCGACACCTTTTTTTGGACAACTTCTCAAGGTGGTGTGTGAAAAGGGAATTATCTCATGCCATTTTAATTCATTACATTCACTTAACAAAGAGTCTGCCTGATCTGACGTAAGGTATAGAACAGGACCCTGGAATCTTGTCACAGAATGAACCGGAGAGGAGAAGTTAAAGGAAGCATGGAAAGGGAAATGAAATTTGGCTCTTCTTTTTTTTTTTTTTTTAAACAGCTAGGACCTCCTATGTCCATCAATTGGACATTAAACTATCATAGGCTGATGTGGAATGAACTTGTGGCAAAATCGGACTGTAATAACAAATGGAGAAGGGATGTTTCACTTATAGACTCTATGTCTGAGAAGAAGGGCTCAGGCAAGGCAGGAGCAGTACAATGCCCACATTACAGGAATACAAGCACCTGTAGGCTTCCCCTTAAATCTCAGAGCAATTTTGCATTTATTGCTTGCAAAATGAGCTGCCTCTCTTTCCTGTTGACACTGTAACTCTAATTTCTGTCTTTTCCCTCACAAATTCATCAAAACCTCAAAATGGTAAATTTCCTGCTGGGTTAGCTCCCTTACCGACTCATTCAGTAGCTCTACAACTGTTTATGCCATACAGAAATGGTGGTAGGAATGAACAAGAGACTGAAAAGCAAGACTTCACCTTATCATAACAAGCTATGATTCCAGTTGTCAGAAGTAACTGCAACCACCATCCAAGCTTGGGTCTTCATCTATTTCTCTTAGCAACAGCATCTGATAAGGAGCCACTGCTCCTGTGCTGGCCCTCAGGGGTGCTGTGCATGAATGCACTGGGTGAACTGCATCAGAAAAACTAATTTCAACAAGACTTTCACTTTTTACTGTCCATTTCACTTCCTTGTTCTGATTTCCCCACATGATCTCACCAAGAACAGGATGTGCCCAGCTAAGTCTGTCTTTCCTGATGTTTAGTTTGCAGGCTGCTGCTCGTACACTCTAAGTTTTCAGAGGACGATGGTGCTGCTTGTTATCTGCCTCCCACTTCTGTGTTATGGCTACAATCATCTGTGATTACTTGATTTGGGGAACTGACACAGGTTAAAAATAACTTTCGCCTCTTCTTTTTTAATCCATCAGAAGGATGTCTGCCCATAGCATAATAGCACTGTTGCTCTATGCAGCAAGTGATATTTAATGATGGTGGTTTTGTAGGTGACACCACCTGAAAATCAGTAAATCATGCAAAGTATGGACTTATTAAGGATGTGGTTTCTGGTTTTACCAGCATTCAAGCTAAAGTGACTGTAGGTTTCCAAAGAAAAATGTAGTTGAGCTTTCTTTCTCCCCTCCTCTTTCTTCACTGCCTTCCATTCCTTAGCATCCTAGTAATGGCACGGCTGGAAGGTGAGTTAGTTCCAATCATGGATATGACAAAAGAGAACTCTGGATTTGTTTCTCCTTTTTTTTTCTTCTCGTGTATGTGAATGAAGTGAGGAGGAACAGCCAACTTTCAGACTAAATGACTGATCATGCTGCTGAATGGCTGCGGATCTAACGTAACAAAAGCACTGGCAGCCCACACACTAGAAGGTTACATGCAGAACTGCACCATTTACAGACTGTAGAGTTGGACAGCATTAGGGACATGCTGTTCCCATACCATGGGTATAACTTGCTTTATTTGCTATCTTCAGTAATCTTTGAATAGTGATAGGTAAACAGCATGCAGGAAGCTTCCACTCATCCAAAACGTCAATGATTTTTTTCCCCCCAAAGAAAATGCTATCCTTAAATTCTCAAGTGAAAATCCATAAGATCGTCTCTCTGTTACCAGCAACCTGCTCAAAAATAAACATTACTATGGATTAACTACCTCTGTATTTCTTCTAAAACATGGCAGTCCTGTCATACCAAGAAGCACAATGTCACTGATTACCTATATCTCTTAACTCTCACCTTATTAAAAATTTTGCTGACTAAAAATGAACTTAAGTCATTTGCCACTGAATTAGCCTATTGTCATATCTAACCTCATATTCTTTTCTCCAGCTGTAAGAGTAGCACATGCTGTTCAGAGTCATGATACAACTGCTTTTGTTCCCTCATGTTTCCTCAGCATTCACTTTTTTGTAGTGCAGATATTAAAGGAAGCATTGTCTCAGCTGCTCAAATCCCTCGATCATTTCACTGGCCTTTCTCTGCATTCTCTCTGACACTACTATGTCCATATCTTAAGATGTGAAGATCAGGCTCACCCTGAAATGCACTGCATGGAGTCACTCGGCTGTCCATCTCCGGATTCTCAGTTCTGACAGCAAAGGAGTACAGTGGGCAGAAATCCAAGTTAAGGTTTTCAGCCCAGAAAACCATATAGCACAATTATACAGTCATTTTCTACTCTTCATATAGCATTTTCTGTTCTAAAACTGAGCTTGCTGAGGCTACAGTGTTCCTGAGTTATTCCACCTGATGCATACAAGCATATGCTCCACCACAACCTGGATGGAACGAAGCAGAGGTGACTTTTATTCTCTGTTACGTAGCAGCTAGCACGATGAGATCCTGGTTCAGGAGTCAGGTTTTTAGATGTCTGAGCTGTCTCAGAGAGGCATTTCCTGACAACAAGGACATTTTATAAAGAGATGCACATCACAATACAGTAACGCACTGTGATTAAAACACCAGCTAGGCTCAAGCTTAAGAGCTGCGCCTACTTACTTTTCTTGCTGATGTAACTTCTTATTACTAATTTAAAAAAAAAAAAAAGCCAAAAATACATAATTATCACTTCCCACTGCCCTTTCACAGATTTGGCCAAACCAGAACCCTGGAGAAGCTGTCCAGACTGCATCTCCTGTGGTAAGACCAACCTCCAGGAGAAACACAGCCTGACTCAAGATTTGCTAAAAGATTGCCCTTAAGCAGTCTGAAGGAGTTACTGCTACTCCTGTAGAGGCATTTTTCCAAGTACAGCCATAAATAAAAAGAGACAGAACTGTTTGGGTGTTATTTTCATTTATGTATGGTATAATCAGGAAATACAGGTCAGCTACAAGAGATAAAGAGTTCTGCATATGACAACCAAAACACAGATGCGCTGTTTGCCACCCAAAAAACATAAGTAATTGTAAGCCATGTGCTGACACTCTTACACTGTATAGCATTTTCACTTCAAGTTCCTAGTTACCTTGTACAACATTTCATTAAATTGCTTTTCTTTCTGGTATTTTTAAACACAATGGTATTTTTAAAGAATCATCTCTAACTGGAAGGCCTCAAATCAGGAGACACCCAGGCTCTGCAGTAACATGACTTATACGTAGCGCCAATCTCTGAGAGCCTTAAAAATATTTGCTTAACAGAAGCTGTAGCAAAAGAGTTGCTGGTCTCCTCATAAGAAGTAAATTAAAGCAACATTTCTTTTATGGCCTAATCATCAGTGCTGTAACTTCACTGAAGGGTTTGTCCTCATACCTAGCATTTCTCATGTTTTAATTCAGAAGGCAACAATATCTCACTATACACCAATGAAGGAAAGTCTGCAGAAGGGGTGACAGCCTATATAAGCCTCTCTTTACAGCCTCAATCCAACAAACAGTGATAAACATTGAGCAATATCTAATAAAAGTCACAGACATCTGAGTAATACTGGTGGCATTCAGAGCTCTTCTCTCTTATTTATGTGACTCAGCCACTGCATATTTTCAGTAGGGAACGAACAAACTCAAAGTCCTCTGAGCAGCATGATCAAACCTCTTCTAGAAGACCACCCTTTTCCACCCTTAGTGTAAGTTAAACACTGGCAAAGGCATCACACCTCTTTTTATGCATAACAGTAAACATCTATCCTCTCCAAAACCACAGGATCCTACTCACCAAAGGTGGAGGCAAAGCCTGAAAGGCTCCTCTGACCGTATCAGGACAAATTCCTTCAAAAATCTGAGTATTTGCTCAACCCTTCTTCTTGGAAATATATACAGTACAATCCAGAGTCTAAACACCAACAGACAAGTTCAGCTGTGCCGAGCTTATTGAAGCTTATTGAAGAAATGTTGAATCACAAATATGGAAAAACAGCCTCAATGTTTAATTTGTGTAGAGGAAAAATACAGCAGACAATAATTACTTCAATAGTTCTCCTCGTCATGGAATGTCTGTCAACTGAAACTTGAAAAAAGAGATTTCAAAAAAAAAAAAAAAAGCAAAGAGGGAGAGACCCCAAAACAGAATATAACATGTTGAGAAGGTTGTCTGGGGTGACAAACAGTTAAATGAAAAAATGGACTGCTGGAGAAAAAAAATAAATAAATAAAAGCAGAACTATCTTATGAGCAACTGCTCTGGTAATCTTGCTAAATTTAGTTTTTCTAAATGCTCCACTGTGTCTAAGTTCCCTTTATTCCTTGGGTGGGGATAAGAACTAACTTTTCTCTTGCTGCAATTCATGTCTCAGCTGAGTCTAGCAGTTCCTAAACAACAGTGAAATACAAAACAAAACCAAATCACTCCTCAGTTTAAAAGCAAGCAAAAACTGAACTGATAACAAAGCAGTTCAAGAGGTATCTGCTTCTCTACAGCTAAGGTCTATCTAGTTCAAAAGGTCTATTTAGTTCAAAAGCCTCTATCTCTGAGGGGATTTTCATGGTGACATCAGTAGTTTTTGAATCACACTCTCTGTCATAGAATCACAGAATGGTTTGGGATGGAAGGGACCTTTAAGATCATTTGATTCCAATTCCCCTCCTACAGGCAGGGAAACCTCCACTAAGCCAGGTTGCTCAAATCCCCATCCAGCCTGGCCTTGAACACCTCTGAGGGGGACATTCATAACCTTGCAGGGTAACCTGTTCCAGTCTCTCACCACCCTCGTGGCAAAGAATTTCTTCCTAACACCCAGTCTAAATCTAACAGTTTAAAGTTGAATTTCCCCTCATCCTGCTGCTACATGCCTTTATAAAAAGTCTCTCCCCAGCTTTCCTGTAGTCCCACCTTCAGGTACTGGAAGGCTGCTGTAAGGTCCCTCCAGAGCCTTCTCTTCTCCAGGCTGAAGAGCCCCAGAACTCTCTCAGCCTGTCCCCGTAGGGGAGATGCTCCAGCCCTTTAATCATCTTCATGGTGCTCCTCCGGATTTACTCCACATTTACTCCACATCCTTCTTGCGTTGTGGGCCCCACAGAACTGGACACAGTACTGCAGGTGGGGTCTCATGACAGCAGAGTAGAGGGGCAGAATCACCTCCTTTGACCTGCTGGTCACACTCCTCTTGATGCAACCCAGCATGCAGTTGGCTTTCTGGACTGCAAACACACATACCCTGCAGTAACCTCATGCAACCTCCAAATTACTGTGCGTGTGTGTGCACGTGTGTAATTTCAACATTTCTATCAATAATGCTAGGAATGAATGTACTATTTCACCTCATTCATACGAGTACGTCCCATTTATTCAGACTAGACATTCCATTTTTATTACATCTACAGCCATTTCACTACTCAGTGCTGAAATCATTGCATCACTTCATGAATCATCCACTGCCGTGCTATCTGGGGACAAAAAAGGCAGCAACAGAATACACACAGGAGGAAAGAGACAAGGCAGCAGGCATGAAGGAGTTGCAAATATTGCACAGTCAAAGCTTATTTCCACGTAAGCAGCCAAAGAGGAAAGCAATATGCACTGAAGTTCTCCTCAAACATCAAAGAGCCTTTCATGCTTTACATATTTCAATTTCCTGCACACAACTTCTCAGCAGAATACTATACATGAACAAATATGAAAGCTGAGATCTCAGTGCTGAAGACTGATTAAACTTCATAGACATGAAGGCCTCTGCACACTCAACCTTTTATTTCAACTTTCCTAACAAAAGAAATCAGTGCAAAATCTTTAGACTAGGTCTCTTGGTACACATTCTGGAAAATGTGTACCAAGACATTTGGTATCACATTCTGGAAAAAAAGCTCTGTATTTTTTATATGCATGTTAGCTTAAAATAAATTGTAGCAAATATTTTAGTAGACTACGCAAGAGTTGTGCTGAATGATTTACCAACCTTTTCTGTGATGTAGAAGTTAGAACTATCAGCATGCTGCAGTGCAAACTGATCATGATTTGCAAGAGACCACCTTAGAAAGATGAAAATAAATTAATTACAAAATGAAATTTCAAAGATTACAAAAAATATCCTTTGCATAACTTGACTGTGATCAAATAAATGCCTGGCCCTCCCATGTATTTCTCATAGTGATTCGTAGTTCTAAATGATGTGCTCCAAAATTTAAATAAGTATGTATTTTTACAAAGGCAAAACTTCAGTACAAATACATCCCATAAATCAGATATTCCCCCTTTGCATAACTGAAAGAAAGCCCTATTTTGTCAATACAGTGACACTTCAGTGCTTCAAAAAAAAAGTTGATAAGGATCTGATATTCATTCCAGATCTGTTTAAGAAAAACAAACAAACAAACAAACAAAAAAAACAGGTCTAATTCCTTTCTTGTAGTTATATCACTAGATTACTAAAAACATTTACAGCACCACGATTTTATGCTGGCTTTTACAATACCCAATGTCTATAATGCTAAGTTGATGTATAGCATTGTTCAAAGCACCACCTCATTAATTCAGCAGCAATCTGGTAAATGTAAACTGGCTTCTCCTCAATGGTAGCAATTGCTTGAAGCAGTATTAGTGCAGTGCTTGAAAATCCAAGCCACAGCCAGGGCAGCAGCTGCTTTACCTATGAGATGCAGGGATCAAAACTATTAGGTCAAGATGGTAAAAATGCATCTCTGTGTAGAACAGCAACAAACTGTCTAAATGAACTGCCCACATATGATGGAAATGTTTTGTCTGGAGCCCCATCTTGCAGGTGGTTGATCCAAAATGCATTATAAATTCAAAGTCCAAAGACATTAGTACAAGGCTGAATAACCTAATGACTTGTAATAAAGAATACCTAAATTTTCTTCAGAATAGTTATTATCTTCATGTTGACTTAATAACTGAAAGAGGTATAGCATCTACACCACAGTATAAGGCAGAACTTACCCATCGCAGACTTCTTTTATTATAGAGGACAGTGGCTTTTTCTGGTTAAGGAAAAAAGAAAAAAAATATATATATATCACTGGGCTGTAATAGCCTGGGTATTAAAATAATTCCTAAAGCACTGATCCCAAAGAAAAAAAAGTTAGTAGTACCTCGTTTTCTTTTCAACATTAAGCTTAGAAGGGTCCAAAAATTTTTCAGTGTTTTGGTCTCATAAGCTCTAAGGACAGCAATTCTAAGCACACTCTTGATGACATTATCAGTCCTTCTTGGCATCTTTAACCCACACAGCTTCTCCACACTGAGAAATCAAAAGGTCTTTTGTGTGTACTGCATCTCATTGCCCGGCAGAAACAGAACATTCAGATACCAACATGAGCATTTTCCAGGAACGACATCTAAAGCAAAAAAACATTCAATATTTTTAAACCTTCTTTTGTTCCTTTCAGTTATCATTCATTTGATGACCGTAATCCTCACTGTGTATGCATATACAGGCTCCTCTCTGTTAAAGCATTAGCTAGAAGGTGTTAAGATCTCAGATGTATCAGTTCTGTTTTATTTTCTGTATCTGCAGGCACAAGCATTTGGACTGGGTGAAAACAGCCTTGAAGCTTTCGGTCCCAAAGAAGTAGGAGCAGACTGGTCTGGTCATGGTGCTCTGAACATTGAGGGCACACATACAAATGCTTTTGGGAGACTGGTGGCTAAAAGAAAAAAAGATATGGGTTTTACTCAAAATATAGAATGAAGTTGAAACAGACCAAATATCACTTTTGGATAACTGCAGGCTGTTTTTTTTCTCCAAGACTGGGTGACCACACATATTATCACATAGATCTGTTGTTTTGTGTGAACTCCCCAAATCGCTCAAACAGCAAAGCAGATTTCTCTCCACTCTCAACAAATGCAGTTCACTGAATTCTTAGCTAAAAACAAGAAAACAAACTATACCACACAACAAGCCATAAACAACCCTAAAGCCAACACTGCTGCCAAAAGATGCAGTCTCCCTTTAGTGTTTACGGAAAACCAATTAGGCTAAAATTCAGCTCGGTAGCAGGATGCGTTATGGGGAAAGAGAATTACTTTTCCTCTTGGATTTTTTTTTTCTGAACTGCACCACTGCCCAAACAGAAAATCAGAAATGGGAATGGGCTCACATCAAACTTGGGTAGGATTTGTTATTTCTACAGTTCAATCAACTAAGTCTGTTTAGAAGCAGGCAGAAACATAACGCGAGCATTTTAATCAAAGCTGAATGAAAGCATCTGCTGAAAGAATCCTGCACCCCCTTTGCTGGACCCCCTGGACCTTTGCTTCCCATCTCTCTCACTGCCCCTATTGTTTTCATGGGATCACACAGATGAGATACCAGGGAACGTGACCAAGCTCAGAACTGATGTAGTAAAAAAGGAAAAGAAGCTTTCCTTTGGATCCATATCCTCATCTGACCTGCTACATGTGTCTAAATGAATAGCAAATGCCAGGACAAGAGAGAAAAGGCAAGAAGTGTGAGAGTACTGTCCTCCAATAACCAGCATGCACCTTTTCACCTGTGTGAGCACAAGCAGAGCCAGACCAAGCCAGCTGCACAAGAGAAAAGCTCTCCTCCACACAGACGACCAACTTCATCAGTTCCTCAGGCTGAAGCACTGCATTACCTACGTGTGGTTGCTCTGACCTGCTGTCCCCTCTGGCTCTGAGGCATTTTGCAGCTTCCAGCAGTGCTAGCTTCTCCTCATACAGCAAAAAATCACATCTCCCTGTGGAGGAGAAAATGCACACACAGGGAAACAAACAACAATCTGGTGTGATCAACTCCAGTGCTCAGCTGCTCTCTTCCTTCTATCCCTAGCAGAAAACCTCTGAAGGAGAAGCACGGGGCTTCCTGGAGCTGGGGCAAGGCTCACTTGCTGGCCACACACGGCCTGCAGCTCTGCAGCCCTTCAGGATACTGCTGGGGCTTCCTGGTGCACCACTGCACCGTACTGTGACTAAACATACTTCACAGCAACAGAAGGAAAAAAAGTGCAAACCTTCCGGGAGACAAAAAGCTTGCCATTAGCAATTTGATAGCACTACAGCGAGCTTTACAAATTAACAAATGTAAAATAGTTTACATTTGCAATCCTAATAAGCTGCTGCTTCTAATAATCCCTCAGGCTCCACTCCCCCCACATGTAACTGTAGACACAACTTTCCCCTGCTGCACCAAGCAGACAAATGCCACCAGCACAAGAGCTCCCAGCTGTGAGCATCAAACAAGGGCTGCTGTAGGACAGGCACTCTTGTGTTATTTGCTCTACAAGTGGCAAAAGGGTGAGCAATGAGCTTGCAGGTTTGTTGTTTGTTTGTTTTATGAACCAAGCAAGATGAGGTAAAAGTTTACATCCGCTCTCTGCAGGTCTTATTTTGGTGCAGCTGTCAAGATTTGCCTGCTGTTAAGGAGAAAAATGGCTTGAGGTTTTGGTCAATTGGATCTTCTCACAATTATTCTTATGGAAATGCACACATCGCCTTTGTTGCGTTTACAGTTCTGAATCTATAAATAAAATTCACTTTATTACCTGACATATTTCAAAGAACCCCTTATCATCAAATAAGCCAAAAATATAAGTATTCCCTTCATCTAAGTGATTATTTTGTACTAGTGTTTTTAGATAGGATATTTTTGCCTTTGTGTCCTTTCCTATGCTAGCAAAAATGAAGTGTGCTTTTACACGCGCTGCAGTGATCTTCTTAAAGCTTAAGAAGATCAAGCTGTAGTTTTAATGCATGAAATAACACAGACAAAAGCAAATCTTACGCTCCCTATTAGGAGATAATCCCTTCAGCTATCATATCGCAATCAGTGATGTGCACTGAGCACATCAGTTAGTATAAACGTGTTATCCTAGTGTAGATATTAAATTTATAGCTGAAACATAATGGGAAACAATAACAGGACAATACAGCTTCATGAGTTGTTGGTCTGCACGGACACAGAACACTAAGCACAGGCAGTGCTAGAACTGTGAGAATTTGCAAACCCAGTAAAACTTTATCTGCACTGACACTTCATACTGATGTCTGTAGTCTGACAGTAACGTCTAGTGAGCATTGCTGCTCAGCTGTGTGCCTCTCAGGACACACCTCCAGGCCGCTTGCACTAAAGTACATGCAGATCCCAAACATGGGTCCACTTCAGCACAACCCTGCACTATGCAGGATGCTGCCTGTGCAGTGTTTTGTACCACTTCCGTGGTAACTTGAAGAGCACAGGTCAAGATTTCCCCCTATTTCTCCACCAGCTTAATCCTTTCATGCCTACACCTCAGATTCCCCACAGAGGCAACCACCCAAACAAGCAGCACTTTGTATGGGCACATTGGTTGGAATGTTTTCTTCTAAGGAAACTGCAGGATGAACAAAAGCCCAAAACAGACAATGCTGACCAAGCTCAGTTCAATCATAAGTACATTAACATGGGCTTAAAGCACTTCCAAATCGAAGAGTTGGTGTTTGTGTGCATCATGAAGACGACAGAAGCCCAAATCTGTTTAGAAGCCTGTGTTACAGGTGCAGTTCAGGTGCACTCCCACGATGCTATGCCAGACGGCTTCCTTTAGGCCAAAGGCTAAACACCTTTCCTTTTCAAATGGCTTTGTTTGTTTGTTTTGGACAAGGATTGGGATATTGCCTTCCCTGCCTGACACCTTCTAACGAGAGAAGAAGAAAAGCCTTAACTCTTGTTGCTGCTAAGCCAAAAAACAGCAGATGCATCACATCTGTTAGTGGAAAACATCCAGTGTCAAAGTTCTGTTGCTGATCTACACATCTGTCCAAAAAAAACCCCACAAAACAACGAGAATCTCAAGCCAGTAAACAGACCATTCTGTCCGTAATTAACGCCAGCATTCTGCTAACAAATCTTTTGGTGTGAAAGTCATTTCTATGAATTTTACAAAACAGAAATACCTCTTCTCCTGATCAGTAAAGGCTTCATCTGTTCCTCTTGCACTACATGAGTTACAGCAGCAGCAGGACTGCCCACTACTAGTGTTCCACACACCAGGAGGCCTGGCTCCTGGGTTCACCTTGCTGTTGATTTCTCAAAGTATAAGGGCCAACCTCGTGCAAGGGGAAGGTCCTGGGCAGCTTTGTACCTTGTACCACATATTTAAAATAGCACTCAGAGGACAAGTGTTACCAAGTGAGGCTTCAAGATGTGGCTCTTCAGATAACCACTTTATTGGGTGAAGATACCTTTGAAAACCAAATTTAAATCACCCTGCAAGCCCACAGCTCATGACTGACACACTGCTGGCCTACCAGCACAGAAAAGCCTCCACACTAAGGCACAAAACTTGATTCTGGGAGATTTTTTTTTTTTGCAGATCTCTTTTGCAGCATAATCTTGGAGTCCCAGAAGAAGAATATAATTGAATTATGAAGTACTCCTGGATACTCCAAGTTGGCCAGAATGTGAATGAGGTACCTCGCAATTAATTCAAGTGGTGTGCAACTCCAGGAGTCTCATTTTAGATTTCTTTTAAATATAGCAGAAATAATCTTTAAGAGATGAGATTACCGCTGTTTAAAAAAACAAAACAAAACAAAAACACACAAGGATCAACAGCCAAAAAAAACCCACCACAAACAAAAACTTAACCCTTCAGAAGGCCATCAACTGAAGACATCAAAAACCATGCTAACAAAATCAGACTGAGGGTAAAAGAGGTGAAATAATATTAATTCTCCACTTGTTTCCTAAAAAGCTCTTCCTTCACATCCTTTGTGCCAGGGATCACGAATACTGAGATGCTATTTCCACATGACTGTAAGAGGGACATCCCTTCAACCGTGCCTTCAGGATCTGTTTTCAACAACTCAGCTTGGGATGACAATTTGCAGCCTTGAAAGACTCTAATCTACCAGCAGCAACATGGCTTTAGAGAACATCACAGCCAGATTAATAAAACAACACACAGAAATGACACTTTTACCCATGATGGCTGCCTGCCACCTCAGAGAGAGAACTGAAGCTGTCATGATGATTGTTCCCAGGTTTATGGTCCCATACAAAAAAAACAAAACATTTTTCACCATCTACTGCAATTAACAGTGATTATGTTAACCAAGTACTGTTCGTGCATATGCACATCTTAGTGCACTGTATTATATTCAATGCATTAAATAAAACATCTGCATTATTCCTTCCAATGCTATTTTTATTTCTAGATAAACAATAAAGGCTCTTCAGTAACATAGAATTTAGACTTTCACTATCTCAACAAAGAAAATGGTACATTAACTTAGTAGATATGATTTCCATACCAGTTCTATTAATTATAAATTAATTTATTAAGTATAAAAATAATTGACAATAAAAATGTTAAATAATTCCACTACGATGATATCCTGGTTACTATCTGTACTACAAGCAGTTTCATCTTCCATTTTATGAAATTGAAATATTGACAGTTACAACAGGAAGCAATAAATCTGTATGACTGTTAGTCTTTGTTTAAAACATGGAAGTTGGCTTTGAATAAACCCTAACTTCAGCTAACTGGCTTAAGTTAGTCAAGTGGGTTTTTTCATTTGTTTGGAAAAGTCAGCAATTTTTTGGCTCATCCACTGGTCTATTCTCACTTTTAGGGACACAGAAAGAGAGATGCCTCTCCCTTTCCGCAAACTTGTAAAAGTATACAGAGTCTCACTCTAAAAAGTCAACCATGAGCTGCTTTGCCTTGATTTTAAGAGAGATGATGTGTGGAGCCATCACTAAAGATAGGGAGCAATGCTTCAGGGTACAGCCTCCTGTATAAGCAGACATCAGCATTTCTTCCTCCTCCATCACCTGAGCAATTCTGCTGCTTGTGCCGCTAGGATTGTACTGCTATACTTTTAATACTGGTGACAGCACTCGCAGGAACTACAGCTATTCTTAGTCCACACACATTGCAGAAGTGAAGTGCCACTTTCCTTTCTCTAATTAAGCATTTCACAACTGCTTTTGAACTACATCTCCCCTCACAGTCTGTGAAACAGTGAGCTAAATCAATTACCGTTCCCCAAGGGTCCAGATTTAGGTCTGAAACCCAAAAGATTCAGGTGTGAAATCCAAAACTACTTGAAAAGTCCCTTTTTAAAAATTTCTTTGGTTTCCTTTCAACATGCAATGAAGTGCAATGACTTCTCTGAAGGAAAAAAACCAACAATTGAAATGGCAGAAATACACAGGCAGAAGAGACAACAGTAACTTGAAAGACATTCTTAAAAACAAACAAACAGAAAGCTTGCCAATTAAATCTAAACCTTACAGAGAGCGTTAACACAAAGCAGCCCACAATTACCCCCTACATGATGCACTGCAGTGTTTTAACAAGACATTGTCATTTGATAGCGCTCCTATTAATTTTACCTACCAGGCCAAGATTGTGCTTTGAAAAGCAAAACCCAGCTGTGTTTTTTGTTTTGATTTTGGTTTGTGGTGTTTGGGGTTTTTTGTTGCTTTTTTTTTTTTTTATATAACTAATTTTTATAGATTCACATCTGCTAATTCTATCTAAATTTAATGATCTGGTAGATAAAAGTAAACTTGGAGGAAGAGACTGCACAACTAAGTTTAATTATGAACTGTTTCCTTACGTAGGAACAATGTTTACCTCCAGCGGTCAGGAAGGTCACCACAGAGTTTCAAGAAACTCTGGTTTTAATACACAACATTAACACACAAACATGAGTTAGATAGACAAAACCTGCTATCAACCCCAACTATCTACCTTGTGCCTCTTCTGGATGTTGCCTCCCCTGCATCAGAAAGAGAGGAGCTGTGAATTCACACTGTGAGGACTGTAATACCCATGTTATCCAAAACTAACACTGGCTTTATCAAAAATAATTTAAGCACTAAAAAAAGGTCGTTGAGAATCATTATATATATAATGGACACAAATTCAAGCACATTAATGTGCATATGAACGCAAGAAACAACATCATAATACAAAAGGCTATCTCTGCATCTTGGAGAACGTTGTCGACATCCCAGTTAACCTGTACAGAGCCCACATGGCCCCACACTCTTATATTCTTCCAGATTTAATCAAGATTAATAAACCAGAAGATTGGGAGATGAAGGTAACAGGCAGTCAGCACCTACACATTCCTTTCGCCCCTACACTGCATCCCGAAAAATCACTCCCAAAGATCCCATTGCAAAATTTGACACCAATCCATCTCCTCTGCTTACATAACAGGAAGACCTAAAAAGATCATCATCCCTATATCCATAAATCATAATCAAACATCTTCATTGAAAATGAACTTTCACAGTAGAACTACACAAGACCACAAGACGGATATACAGGTAAAGCTTCAGAGGAGCACAAGCCTCTATACAGCTTTTCCAAATTTTTTAATTGAGGATACGTTGGGAATAGGAAGAGTGACAAAACCAAAACATTCTGAAAGACAGCGACGGAAATCACTGAAGTCTGTCTCTCAAAGAGATAGCAGAGAAGTACACTAGTTTGCTCATGCTTTCAAGTGAGCTTTAACACATACAGGCAGCTGCCAGCTGCTAGGTTTAGTGTGACTTAATGAAACCCCTTCTAATGAGAGGGGGATGCGAGTAATATGCATTTTCTCTCTTCTTATTTAAAGCAACTTTCCAGAAAACAAGCAGTTTCAAAGCCCTGACATCAAATAGTATATTTCAATGAATGAGAAGAAAGGTTAGGCACAGAGGCGGGTTAAGGAAAGCACTTAATTACATGTTATGCAGGCAAAGAGCCTCCCTTCCCCAGTGAGACTAATTCTGTCTGCTTAATATTAAAAACATTGTTGATGAACCCGGGCCAACAATCCTACAGAAACAAAGTACAAAGCATCAACTAGAAAACCTCTGGGACTCCAGATTCATGTCATCAGAAGTCATGCACTTGAAGGGGAGGTATTCAACAAAGTTCACCAAATAAAGAACTCATGAGCTCTTTTCTGGCCCAACAACTTCCAACATACTAATGACAATTACTATGGATTTTACAGTAAAATTTCCTATTTTGAAAGTATCTTATTTTCTTCCTTGCTAAGCAAAACATTCATATACACAGTAGGTGAACAGGGATACTGCACAGCGGAGTTATAAATGCTTCCAAGAATATCCAACAAGGAACTTAAAAAAAATAATACAAGTTTTCCTCTAGTCTTTTCCATGGTATTTTTCATCCTATATTTGGAACAGTTTCAGTACCCGGAAAGATGAAGAACTTGCATTATGCTGCAGTGCGTTATTCTGCTGTTGTTCTTGGAGCTAATAATACAGTGCTGTTCTTTTAAATGCTCGCTTTCTTTCTGGTAAGGGATCAGAGGGAGAGGATAAAGGTAAGGAAGATAAAATTTTGGGTGGTTCCCGAATTGTGCCACGTGGTGCTTGACTGAGCAGATCCCAACTGGGAGATAAGCAACATACTCTGGTTGCAGTGAGTGGTCAGTAATGGTCAAGTCACTTCACTTTTCTGCCTTCCTTTTCCTTGTGACTGTTTACAATTCTGTGGAGCAACTGATTTATATCTCAGGCAAACTCTTCAACTGAATACACATCTTAAGGGAAACAGATCAGAAAAAAGTTGGCACTAAGTGAAGCAAAAGCTTCAAAAAAACAGAGCTGTGTTTAGGAGTATGCCTTGTTCAACGTGTTTTTAAGGCTCACATCCACTTTTCTCCCATCCTCAACAAAGATAAACGTGCAGCTTTGTGTTTATGCATATGGGAAAGCGATACAACTCTCCCACCTTCATTTTTTGTCACTACATCCGTATTTTCCATGTCAGGAAGAAAAGAGATGAGCCCCTTAGCTTTCATTGCCCCTCTTGTCACTTCATGAACAGTAAGGCCACTGTTAGCCTTTCCTCTATCAGCCTCATTTTCCTCCTTCCCCTCCCCACAAAGTGACACAGGGAAGCTGCCTGCTACTCCATGTAAGTCAGCATTCATCCTTGTTCTCTCTAATTCTTATACAGTAAAGTTAAAACAAAGTTCCAGAGCAGAAAGCATGCACTGTGGCTGCAGAATTATTTTAAGCCCTTTTGTAAATTAAAAGCAATAATTTTGGTATTATTTTGCTGGTGCTTGAAAGGAGACTGAAAAATACTCAATCTTCATCCCCAGTGTACTCGGTAGCAATGAGCTGATGTTCATCATGACTAACAAGCATATTCCTCTGAAACAGCATGCACAGTGTCTGCCATTTGTTATGTAAGAAGAAAAAAAAAAGTCAAACAGTCTTCACAGGCAAGAGATTTGTATCTACACAGATAGGCTTACTAAAAAATTTCAGCAGGTGAAAAATGCAGAAGCATGGCAGGTCTGGAAAATAAGGTACAAAGTGCTAAATACTAGGCACACACCACTGCAGGGTTAACTAGAAGTGAAACTGATTGCACTGCATGAAGAAAATAGAATCCTATTTCAGTAAAACACTTTCAGCACAAATTCAGGTTTTTCTCCTTAATAGAGTTTCATAATGTTCTCGGCCCCTAGATACTTTATGTTATAAGCACATTATTAAAGGCTTGCAAGCTTGCCTTTGCTCTGAATACTGTTTACAGAAATAATTATTTTAAAGAGGTAGCATGATGTAGGCTTTCGGTACATTATGGGGAAGCTGTTAAATATTAAAGACATTGCTTTTAATATTAATGCATATGCCACAAAAGAATAATCTCAGAGAAGTCCAGAACGCAAAACACAGCACTTGTATAACACAGCCAGCTCTCCCACCACTACAAATAACCTGTAGTTTAATTCATAAATGTGAATGCATGCACCACAAAAAAAAAAACCAACAAAAAACACACCCCAAAACCAAAAAACAACCAATCTTTAGGAAGTTCAGAGCAAAGTACAGCATTTGTATAACTTAATCTGTCACCCCCTGCCTCCCCCCAAAAAACATACAGAGCTTAATTCATAAATTTGAATTCATTCATTTCTGTCCCTTGCCTCGCATCAATTCTGTTCATGCAGCCACTGCAACAGAAACAACCAGGGGAACAGGACAACCCATGAGATAGCCACAAAGACTCAGAATGTGCCACTGCTCAAGTTCTAAAAATCTGCACTTGCTGCAGCCATTCAGCATGATCACACTACAAATGCAAAGCACCGACTGTAAAAATTTGCAAAGACTTTCTGCCAGGAGGTAACAACATTACCACAATTTTACAGTCGAACAAAATGAAGGCACAAAAGTGTTAAAGTGGGTCACGTAGGGAGTAAATGCCTCAGTTTAGCAGCTGTTTAAAAAGAAAAAGCAAATTAAAAACATAGCAGAACACATCAAAAAAATTAAGCAGTCACAGAGGAAGAGGGTTACACCCCTTCTGCTAAAAACACCTTATACTGCATATGTACTCACAGAAACGTGTGCATCTAAGTAAACAGAGATGCAGAGACACACACACACATAGAGAGAGACACACACACGTGCACATTCTCTCTCTATGTCCATAGGAGCAGACACACACAGGCACTTACTTGATCGATTTCCATCAACTTGGGGAAGGCACCCGGCCATTCGATTGCCACCTTCACTATATCAGCAGGAGGGGGCATTGCGATGCTGCTGTTCTTCGGAGCCAGCACAACTGGACACTAAATACTGCAGAGAGCCTCTCTCATTCACACCTGCAGGGAGAAGGGGGGTGGAAAAAAAAATAGTAATAATACAGCAGTTCAGAAAGAACTCCACTAATGCTGCTTTGTTTCCTACATTTTCCCTGGCTGGGCAGGTGCATGAAAACATCTGTGTATATGCATATGCAGGAGCACAAGAACTGCACATATTACAAAAGCAAGCACAGGACACAATGCCACGACACACTGCACAGCTAATCTGTTCGAAAGATGGCTGAAGCACAGAAATGTACAGTGAATAACAGGCAAGCATTAGATTTAAATAGAGAAACTATTTTTAAATATTATCGAATACGCTGGTAGAGAAAAGCAACAAACTAGAAGAAGCCGTTATTACGGTGTCACTCCTCAGGTCCCTGGGAACGTGATGGCATCACTTGCAGCTTGCACTCCAGAAGAAGATTGCCCAGGAAGTCATGGCCAGGAAGCACTGTTTCTTTTAACTATAGCAATGATCTTCTATGTGTTCACAAATAGATCAGTGCACTATAGCAACCAGGATGTCAGGAAGAAGGCAGAACGCAGCAGTTTCCACATATACATACATACACACATCCTCACCTAACTGAGTCAAAGATACTGCTTTGTGGTAAATCTTAGAAGAACGCACAAGGATACGGTGTGCATTAACAACAACATCACCAGGCAGCTACATAGGCATCATGGTTCTGCAAGAGCACGAATGACCACAGAACTGCATGTCAAACAGCACAGGCTGTGAACTTGGGGGAAGGAAAGGAAAGAGGAAGAGCCAAATTCTTAGCCTTGCAGAATTTAAGTTCTGTCCCTAAGGAGCTTAAAGCTCCTTGAAGTTTGCAACCTTGCAATAACAACATACAACTTGCAAAGCAGTGTAGTACTTCCTGGAGGTCCCTCCCTCTTCCTCACTCCTCTCCCAGCTCAGCAGCAGCAGGACAGCCACCGAAGTAGCAAAGCTGTGCAGTTCTCAGGCACAGTAACTCAAGCAGGTACTGCCTGCTGTACCAAGCCCTCTACACAGAGTCTAAATATCAGGCCATGGTGTTTTTCCATGCCTTTTGCTGAGACCCAGCAGAACACAACCACATAGCACACAGCAAAAGCAGCTGCAGACATCCCCAGAGGTGCAGCTCTTCTTCTGAGCAGAAAAAGAAGGAAGTGGTTAACGAATGGGCCACATGCTCTCACATACACCCCTTGAAAGAGCTAAGGCAAGAGATGAGTTGTCAGAACATACCAGACATCCAAGAGCCGCAAACATGTATAGGGAAAAAAAAGAAGTCTCTGACTACCTTCTGCTACTGCTTCAACTCAATTCAGCCTATCAGTAGAGCTCTCCCCATCTGCACCACAGCATGAACTCAGTCAGCCTGAGCAAAACCATGAAACCATCCCTTGATCGAGAAGTTTTGTAACCTCATCTTCTACTATCCGTGAGTGGGAGCTAGCCCATCCTTCATGCACATGGCTCCACCCATGTGTCTTCATCTCCATTCTGAAAACGGTCAGCCCTCCACAAACTTCCAACCCTGCTGCATTCTACACAGGGTTCTCAATACACGCTAAAAAAAAACAACAACAACACAGAAACAACTACATATGAACTTTAACACCAGGAATTTCTTTCCAACAGTGGCAATTTTGATACTGACAACATCACACATCATCACAAAACAAAGCGGAAGGCAGTAAATAAAACAACGAGCGGGACTGTAAGTAAGACTGCATTGCAGGTAACGCCTCAAAAGGGAAAAAAAACATGATTAAGAAATGAAGGCCAGGTTGGACGGGGTCCTGGGCAACCTGATCTAAATGTGTATGTTTGGTGGCCCTGCCATGCAGGGGGGCTGGAACTGTATGATCCTTGAGGTCCCTCCCAGCCTGGGTGATTCTGTGATTCTGTGTCTGCACTGGTACATGCACAGAAACTCTTGATAGATATCCCAGGGACCAGGATTAAATACAATTAAAGCAAATTATTAGCTTGCTAGGGATCAAGAACAGTCATACTGGCAGCTTCCCTATCAGAGCCCAAGCAGTACAACGCCCCATCAACTCTCCCCTAACATCTTCCACTCTTACTGTTTGCACCTTCCACGAGTGTTCCCCTTGCTCTGTAATACACTAACTTCACTCACCAGCAAAAAAATAAATTAAAAAAAAAAGAAAAAAGAAAACAAAACACAGTCATCTGCTTTTGGCATGTTTTAAGGTAGCTTCCCAGAGGTGGCACAACTTGGCTGGGAGGAGCAACGAGCTGTTAATCCACCTTGGGAGTAAAATGAAACTGAGCCTTGTGCCTTTCTGCTGACACGCAGACAGTGATAGCACACCCCACCTCCACCTCCACGGCAGAACAGTCCTCAGTAGTTTCAGTCTGGTAACATTTTGGTATGAAAGTGTCAGGCAAGCTTAAGCTACACTGGCTGCCTGATATGAGTCACAACTACTGGTCATGAGTATGAAAGCAAAATGACATTACACAGCAATAAATTTGCAGAAAACTTCCACTCTTACACAAATGCGGCCATCAGCCTGCATTTTCCCTTAGCGAGTTGTGGTCCATCTTAACAAGTCACACAGGAAGGAGACAAATGGTTTAAAAAAGAACAGTCAAGGAAAGCGGGTTGGAAGCTGATCGCATTCAGCTATGAGTATTTGCTTTCCAAAGCATGGCACAACTGAATTCTCTCACAACATTCAAGAGACAATTTCAATGTGTCTGGTCTTTATTGCAGGCTAACACTGCAGATCTCCTACATAATTATAATTAATATATGCATTCTTATACAGTTACAAAAGTCAAAGCAAAATGACAACTCTTTAACCAATATAAATGGATGTAGTTCAATTTGTCCCACTAGAAGAACAACTCATAAGCATCAATGCGGTTTATATGGTGAAAACCATATATGAAATAGTCACTACAAACTTTTCTTTCTGTTACTTAGCAGACCAGTCAAAAGGGCCCAGATGTTTTCTCTACATTTTAATCTTATGAATCCAGTACAGGCTCTGAAAGATAATCTGGGTTTATTCTACCTATGTGGCAATATCAAAATTTTACATTGTTAGTCAAAAATAGGTCTTCATCACAAATTAACAACCGCAAAGAAAATTCTACACTGCTGAAAATCCTAAATTATCAACTATTTCTTCCACTGATACATCATGTTAGACGTTGCCTAATACAGAAGGAAAAGCGTAGTCCCTAGTGAGAATTGCTTACCAAATTGGAAGCATTTCACACGATGTGAATGAAGAACTAGAACCAAGGTCAACTGCTTTTTGTTATGTCAGTAGCAGTCAAATAGCAAAAAAGATAAGGACCTCTCTGAAGGGTCCTGTTGCAGACTTTATTCAAGAACAATTCTTTTTGCTTTTTTTTTCAGAAGCACTGATACGTAAGAACAACTTCACTTATTTTTACATTTATTTTCAACTTAGAATTCAAAGGCAACACAATGCATGTGAGTGCGTGAAGTGAAGGAGGGGAGGGAAAGGAAGGCTCCCGTAATTTGCTCTAGTACATGCATGCAGCTGTAACACAGCATGCTATTTTAAATCTGAAGGTAAACAGAGCAAAAAACCTACACAACCAAAAGCACCAGAAGTATACCTTCTAACGTCAGTACACTTTTCAGAACCATGACAGATTACCCCGTTAAAGTGCAAATACTGCAAGTACTCTTATTACCACACACGGCATACTTCTGCAGCTCAATCATACTCTGCAGTCTAAGAGTAATAAACACTCAAGCTGGAAATCAAAATGTGCAAAATTGACTACAAAAATGCATCAAACTCCCAGCTTACCTAACTGGCTCTGAGGAAGAAATTCAGTACATATATTAATTAAATATATTTACTTTTCCCTTCTAGCTATGTCACATTCATGTGAAAACAGGAGTATGAAATAGCTTTCTCAATAGAATGTGTTTTGTTTTAAACTTGTTTTGCAATCGCCCTGCCACTTAGCATACAAGGTGCTCTGTACTTAGAGCTATCAGAATATGTCTCTGAAAAAATAAACTGTATTCTTATTCTACAGACAAGAGGAGAAATGAAGGCTATGAGGAGCTGCGTGACTGGAAATTTTAGTTATATATGAAAACCGCGGCCCACAACAGCTCATTTCTTCTTTTACAGAAACACAGAACCAGGTCATCAACAGCAGAATTAGCAAAGTTGATGACTTAAGAACAAGCAGAAGAATGCATTAAACAACAAAAAAAAGGAAGCATGTGTGGGAACAACACAAGCTGGCACAAGCCTATGGTCCCCGTGGGCCAGCCCTCCTGCCAGCCATGGGCCAAATCCTGCCCAGTCAAGAGCAAACCCACTGCCCACAGGCCTGCTGCTCACACTGTACTTGGGCTCTCATATAATTGTCATCATAGACCTCAGAGGCCTCCTCCAGCAATGTGGCCAGAGGGAACCAGGTGCCAAGCTCTGCTGAAATGTTCCTCAGGAACTGCATCCAGTTTTAGATAACCATATAGAATAACCATTTCAGAAAAGTAATCCAGTGCTCAATTAACATCCCCAGTGCAGTAACTTTTGGAGTTCGACTGCGTGTTCAGGCAGCCATGAGTAAGGAGCTGTAAATACGTCCTGTGGTCTCCGCAAGGATGGAAAACAAGGTGCAGGAGCCAGGGGCTGGATGTAGACTTTGTAGACATTTAGAGGCTTTCATGCTGACTTCTCTTTGTTATAGGCTCAGTGTCACCCACCTCAAACTAGACAGCAATCACAAAGGCCCAGCAGACCCACTGATGCCACTCAACAGAATTCTTCTTCTTAGAGCTGCCCATCACCTTCCTAAGGGGAACATTTCTTTGATCCTGAACTTGCAGCACTTGACCAACAGTACATAATTAGTTCAGGAAACACCACTTACTGTTACAAAGAAAATGATCTTGGGATGCACCAGGTTTAAACAGAATATTGTTTCTTCTCGAGAATACCTAAAAATTTAGTATTGGGATTGATCTTAGAAACGTGGATGTGAAATAAACAAAAACAGGAAAGCGCAAATCCACACAGGAAGGATAGTGAATATTCATGTGGTTATCACCTGCCTGTTTCTCACATAGCCATAACCTTTCTTCACAACTGTACTCCAGGTACTTTATCTTTCCCACAACACTGCTGTTCCACTCCTTAAGAAACAGTTTGTGTATCTGAGGTCCTGCTGACACTTTCAAAAGAATGAACAAAAAATTGCCTTCGGAAGCGTAGAGCAAAACAAGCTTTAAAGTGTGCTTGAAAAGAAAAGGTGGAGGAAAACAAAGCAGCCTGGATGTACTTGGAACACAAGTCGCATTTTGCTTTTAGAGCACATGCTGAAGCATTCCAGAAAACTACAGTTACTTGCTTAATTTGAATTTCTCTGCTTCTTGGAAAACCAGGTTCCTTCTACTAAGGCACTTTTATTTACACATCAATAATTACAGGAAAAGAGTACTGTAAATTTGGTTGCGATTACTGAAGGAATCTGAACTTCTGTGGTAATTTATTTAATGCTTACATACCATCCAGCCAGCTAAAGATACTCTCTATATTAAGGACGTTAACACTGAATCAGTTGAGGCTAGAGATCAGGAAGGTCCCAAACCATTCACTCAAGTATTCAAAAGACTACATACCACGAGGAGAAAAAATAATAAAATAAAAAAAATCACAACCTGGTGGTTAATGATGTTACATTTAGCTTCACAAAAACTCTGACTTTTAAAAGATGCCGAGTACCTGCCCAGCAGATGGAATCAGGGCAGGTATCCAGAAAACATCCTAAACTTTTTGCAGTTTATCAGGGCTTGCTGCTTAGCTTTGGGTTGTTTCTTGTCATTTGCCTGTAACTCCAGATGTTTCTAAACTGAAGCAAACAACAACAACAATCACCACATCTCCTAAAATCCAGCTAAATACAAATTTTCTTGTCCTGCCTCCCAGGGTAGTTTCACATAACCTGAGATCCAAGCAATGGAGAGAGGATGAAACCTCAGTTACATTCAGTGTTGCTGCTCCTACAGGTTTGTAAGAACAAAATGGAAGGTTTCTGGAATATGAAAGTTGAGGGGAGAAGAAAAAAAGGAATCGGTACTATAACATTAACAAGTGAAGCAAAGCAATATAAACACAGCTTCTTGTAGGCTTTGAAACGTTTAAGCTAAAAAAAATTCTAAAGGAGTCAAACAATAGCAAATTGAATATGTTTATTACAGATTGGTTGAAAATACATTAAAAAAAGAGGTTGAGCAGATAAGTTTATCAAAAGTTTTGTGATCAAGGAAAGCAATTTTGAATGGGATTCAGCTAAGAGTAAAGAAATAACAAAATATCACAGTTATTTCTAGCACTAACACCATTTGGCTGTGGTACTTGGAATTTTCCTGGCATTTTGATAAATTAAGGAATAAGAAAGAGCACACAAAAGAGCATCTTCAGTCAAAATAACATTTTATTGCTTCGTTTTAGCAGAGGGTGAATCAAGGCCACGATGACTGGCTGCCTCCCAAAGGAGGTAACAGATACAAGTAAGCTCAAGGTTGGGAAGAATTCTAAATCATTCTGGAAGCAAGATTAGTAAGGAACATAAAAATAAAAGGAAAATAAGAGGAAAAAAAAAGGATTTTTTTTTTTTACCCTATCAATGTGTGTGACACATGGAGGAACTAATGTCAATATCAGGAAGTTAGTAGTCAAAAGGAGGAAGAGAGGAAGAAAGGACAGAGATGCATGAATACTAAAGGAAATAACCAAGTCAGTTGACAGCACACAGACAGGATATCAAAGGTGAAATAAACAATACTTTTCTGAATAAATTGTTCTGGAAAGAAAAACAAAGGAGTGGAAAAGAGAGACACACTAATAGTCCACAGTGGATAAGCAGAGCCAGGTGCTCATCAGCATGCTCACCAGAAATAAAAGAAACAGCAAACAAAATACTAGTTATAATTCATGAGTCTAACAAGGACACAAAAGTTTGACGACACCATACTTTTGCTTCAGGCACTGACACTGCTCTTCAAAGTGGCAAAAAACCACCAAACACACCTGTCAATCTTGCAGCTCTATCTACAAAGGTGTTCCTACCAGTACTGTTTCTCCCATATCTCCTGAAATAAGTGCATCAAAACAGCTAGCAGTCAGACACACACACACAAAAAAAAATTATCTCACCTAGTTTGAGACTTCCTCCATCTACTTCAGTTCCTTCATCTACTCCTGCAGCAAGACTCTTTGCCCTCTGCCATTAACACACATTTGCAAATAACACTTTGCTCCTTACACCTGGGGACTTCTCAGTGCTTGCACTCTAAAGGACATCTTGCAAAACAATAAGACTGAACATGGAAAGCATAGTCATAGCCATCCAGAAAAAAACAAACAAACAAAAAACACAACAATTAAGACAGACCTGGTTTGTATCTAAAACATGTGAAAAAACTTGAGCTACACTGTATTAAAGAGGCTACCTCCTATCAAGAGTGGTTGCCAACACTTACCTAGCATTTGAGTGGATATTAGAAAACCCTGTTTGGAAACAGAAATACAGAGATGCTAAGGATGGAAATGTCAGCACAGTCACAGGGATGCTAGGAAGTGTGATGAGCAGACATTCAGAAGTAATGTGACTACAAGGTAACAGCCAAAAGAACACTCTGTCACTCAACCTACTTTCAGGGTTGCATAAATCCTCATGAACTGCCTTAAGTATGACATCTGATATCAGAACGTCTGGGGATTTTAACAGCAGATTAGCAGTTGCTCATGTGTACTGCAAATTCACGAGTAGCAGGTGACACTACTCAAGCAGAGTGGTTGGACAAGACAACTTCCTGTAGCCCCTTCCAGCCTCAGCCATTCTATGATTCTGTTGAGTACACTGATGTAATGACCCCGAGGTATCTTGAAGCCTTAGTCTGCCCATCCACGTTCAAATATTTATGGATTTTGTGCAATTAGATGTGTATACAATGAGCAAAACAGCAGACTTTATAGCAGGTTGTTTCCTATGTCATGGTAGTATTCTCTAAATAAAATAAAGATGACTGTCGGTTACAACTCCAGAACAAGTTTCTGTAACTTTTCTCATTCAGCAATCTAAGAGCACCCATTCAAAAGAGATCTCACCCTCTTATAACTTGAACTAAGATCTTAAAGGTGAAGATGAACTATTTCCAATAACAGTTGAGAAGACTTCTGTTGCTCCTTTCTCATGGGGACAGCAGAACACATAATGAGTTTGCATCCAAATTACAACCCATTTATGAACTTAAAACCCCCCTGAATCTATATCATTACACCAGACTATGAAAAGAAAAAGAAAAATAGAAGAGGTCAGGTATCTCACTGCTGTTTCTTAAGTAACTGTGATTACAAAGATTCTCTAGGATTTCCCAGATGGCTCCAGTTAATGCTCACCATCAACAGATGAGGATGGCGCAGCTGTGTTACCCTGTGTTACCCTGTCTGCTTGCTCTGGTTGAAGCTCCCCCTCCAGCCTCTCTGGAAACATGCATCACAATGTCAAGAATGAGCAGAACACTCCCTGCATCCAAACTGGCTAATAAAAAAAATTGAGTGCTTAATCAGCCCACAATAAACATGCAGAGACAACACAACCAGCACCATCTGCACGCAGAGGACTGAACTATGCCAGCCACATTATTCTGCAAAATGACTCGTGGAAGTTTCCTTCTTGGGAACTAGACCATCAGTTGTCACTGACTGCTGCTGCAACTCAATCAGCTTCTTTCAAAACACTCATTCTGAATGCACAGCAAGTGCCAGTTCAATGCTGTTTTATATTATCATAACAACAAACGGGGTGCCTCATATTAATACTCTCTTGACTCCACACCAGTGCTATTGCCAAGTATTTTGCCAACTATGAACTTAGAAATGGCAGCCACTGGACAGGGAGAGCCTGGCAGCCACAGGCAAAAGGGCACGATGTCTTTGCTGTATAATAATGTGCATGTCACTAACTTAATATATAGCAAAAATAGATCCTCACAACTGTCCCACATCAAAAATATTGTAATGCACAGCAACAGCCTGAGCCATGCTCTGTATGCTTTCTGCAAAGCTGAAATCTCTTAATCCAAAACACTTGGGCTTCTGCCATTCAAGGTTCAGCTCCCTAGCATGAGGTACATCTCCATCACCCCGGTGTCACCGTCTGGCCTCCTGCTCTCCAGTACCAACCAGCACAGATAGGTAGCCAACAGACTGGTTCTGAGAGAGACAGATTGCTAAAAAAACTAACCCAACAAAACAGAAGCAACACATTTGCAGCCGAATTAGCCCACTGAATTCATTCCCCACTCACTTGCCTAAACATCAGCAGGCCCATCATCGAGACAATGTGTGTAAAGACAAAAGGAAATCAAGAATAACTTGTCTGTTTTAAATGGTCATGGAAGCACCCTTAGACTTAAAAACAAATTTATTTTACCTGTGCAAAGTTCAGGGCATACAGCTGAGATTCACTTTACTGAATTAGTAGCAGAAAATGATGTAAAATATAATTACCACCTCATTACAGTATGTTTCATTAACTCAATCAGCTCCTTTATAATTGTTAACACACTTTAAAAGATTAAAGTGTTTGGATAAAAATCAAAGTACATTTTTAATGCTCTGCTGATAGCCAGAGTTCATAATTCTCACAAATAAACTAACAACCCTTCATTAAGGCTCCTGTGAACACAACCACTGTCGCATCGTCCTTGCTTAATGTTAACAAATTACATTTTGCTGGTGCACTTGGGGGTGAGGGGTGAAAAAAAATAAAATCACTGTTCACTTAAATGCCTAATTCAGTCTGACACAGTTGGTAGTGTTTTCAAATAAAGCTATCAACTGAGGTTCACAGTTTGGAACTTCCTATAGGGCCAACACCTGGCTGAAAAGCCCTTTGTGTGAAAATGCCAACACTAAAACAAAGCACAAAACAGCCTCTCCGTCCCACTTTTAATCTGCTTTCAGGAGTGATTTAACATCAGTAGATTTCTAATGTTCAAGTGATTTATCAATGCGATTTATCTATAAATTGCTTTAAAAACAGAACGGATTCCTCTTTCTGCCCTTCAGTAAAGCACTTCTGCTCTGCTATGAAAACTAAAACAGCTTTCACAGGTTTGGGAGAATAATGAAAACGGTAAACACAATTGACTTACTCTCTCACTCTCACTTGATGCTATACTAAGTGACATTCAAATCATACATTGAAAGCATAAGCACTTCCAGAAAGCAGTAGTGCCTATCTCTACTAAGAGTCATTGGCCTGACCCATTCCTCCCTATAAATGCTCCAAGTTAACATCCGTGCAGTCCTTGTGCTGTGTTAGCAGGCCTGTTCACATAGCCCATCAGAAGCCTCTCTGTGTGGATGGATTCCGTATCTCCAAATACCAGCTGAATCCCATCCATATTCCAGGTCTCTATACCCAACACTGGATTTCACAGTGCTGAATTAAATGCAACCTCCACCCACCCTGCCTGGAAGATTACCCTGGTGTGTAGGGCTCAAAGTCATATTCTTTACAACATACAGTTCCCACTTGTTTTGTGTGGCCTTACCAGGAAGAAACAAGAGTACTGTGTCGTACATGGGAACGTAAAGGAAAATATGCTTCACAAATTTCTTTTTCACATGTGCCATTTTCTAAACCGTGGAGCAGATTTCTACCAGCCCCAAACGCTTACACAAGCTCTCTTCCTGGGGTGTTGCATCAGTAAAGGAGATGGATTTCAGCTTTCCTCTCTTACCTTGCTGGTCTCGCCCACTACCTCATTAACTTCTGCTAGGATGGAAAGAAATGATGACATTAACTCCACATGAGGTAGAAGGTCTGACTTGAATTCTAACGAAGCAGTATCCAAAGTTCACGTTGCATAATTGCCCAGGACAAAATCTGATGCTCTCATTTAATAAGGGAGAAAAACCTATTTTTACATTTGCAAAACAAACCTCCTGAGACACAAAAAAACAGATTGTTGTTCGACCTTCATGTTATGAGAGAATGTAATCTTGGCAGTTCACTAGCAGCTAGTGCAAGATATACCAGAGAAAAACAATTTAAAACAAAAACAAAAAAAAAAGCTTGCAAACAGACCTATCTACCAAGTTCCCTTTCCCCACAGCACTGATTAAAGAGAAAAAGCCCATACTACACATAGGTAATTAGACTGTTAAAATGAACAGAAAGTCTGCTTCAAAGACTGTGATGTTAAACTTGGGACCAGGAATACTTGCGTTTAATTTTCTTTTATTCAAAGGCTTTGTGTGTGGCCATGTACATGCCCTTTGGCCCTCCGTGTCTCCAACCTACAGCACTAAAATGGGGCACCACGTTTCCTCTGAGAAGCTGAGAGGCATTTAGAGGCTACAGGGGTGTGTATCTAAATCAGAATGACACATTACCCAGAACAGGCAGCTGCCTTATTATTCACACGTTTGGACAGACTTTTCATCCAGTTCTTTCTGTATGTTAACCTTCTCAACCAAAGTCCTGAGAACAGACTGGCTTACATCCCTATTTCTTGCTACCATAACTAATTTGAATAAATACTACACTGACATTAAAAAAAAAAAAAGTAAAAGTTGAAGATGAGTCTTCAGTGTAACAGGAACCAGTGGTGCTTCTCTGCATTTCAGAGCACATTGCTGCTGTTACCTTTCAGGTAGGGCAGCTCAGAAGAACATCAGCAAGAGACTTTGGGCTTGGACAGAAAGAGGCAAACCATTTATGGCTGTATTTATTAGCCAATGCCTAACTCTCACTTTGCCACATTAAAACTTTCATTACCAGCACAAAATGACAAATATGTTTTAGGGATTACCTTAAAACAGACTAGCAGGGGAAACTAATTTCCCAGGCAAAATAAAAGCATCACTATTATATTCAGAGAAGACAAAACTCAGAAAGTACACATAACATGCTGTGAAGAACCAGCCTGAAGTTTCACTGCCATTTTTCTTTATGTATAAAGCTGTTTTTCCTCACCTGAAGAGTCCCAGAGGCACACACACGAACGTCTTCAGAGCTAATCAAAACGCAAATACCCTGAAACAGCCCAGTGAGCAACTACTGCTCATCTCTGTACCACGCTCCTCCTCTTCTCCAGGCCTTCACCACTGAGTTTAAGCGATTTTGCAAAACACCGTTGGCTGTGGTTTCAGAGCTCTGAAAGCTCAAGGTGCCTTCAGTTGAGAAATAACCTCTCACCTGGCTCTTCAGTTCAGCCATTCCTGGCAACCGCCTTGTTTCCAGCACTTACACATGGCAGGAAGAGACCACTGTCCTGTGACAGTTACCTCTGACTGGCCCCAAATAATTTCTGCACTTTTACACAGCGAGATTAACACATGGCTGCTGGTGACACCCCCTTTTGCTTTTAGCCATTTAATTGCTCAAGTGGAAATACAGATGTTAAGAGCCAGGCGCATGACAGGAAACCCTGGCTTCTTGCTTTGAAGAGGCATAACGTGACTGCAAGATGAAAAATGCCACAGACACAAAGAATCCCAGTTTTCTGAGTGCGAGACTATGGGGAAAAGCATCCAAGGCTTCTTGCGCTCTAGCAAATCAAACTAAACTATTGTTGGCAAATGAAGGAGCTGCCTGGTTTTAACAGCTCCTTTCATACATTCACCACTATCTATTCCAGTTCATCGCCAACCTTATTAAGAAACAAGAATCACATTAAAAAAAAACAACCACCAAAAACAAGGCAACGTTTTGCACGTCCCCAGCCAATTTAACTATGATATGTATGGCTGCTTTCTGTTAAGAAAGCTCAACCATGCAGTTTCTTGCATCGGCCAAGAACTACAAAGCCCTGCTGAGCACATTTTCCATTTGCACAGCCACCTGTGTGGTGATGTGCACATCACAGCTGTTAGTTCACATGTGGGAAGGCAGATACAGGTCTCTGCTGTCAGACTGCATCCCTCTGAACTGACATCCCCAGGCTTGCAAAGAATATGTTTTTATAGCAATGAAAAACCAAGGAATTGAAAGCAGCTTTCAAACATTTTAGATACTATGCCATCTAGAGCATGAGTCAACCTATATCTGCTCTTAGATTTTATTTATTTATTTACAGTATGTCTATTACAAAGTCAGAGGCAAAAAGTCAATTGTATTTAAGACACCATTTTTGCTTTTGTACAACAAAGTGATGACAGCTACCCAGTAGAGTAAGCAGGGATTAGACTTTAAAGTGCTTCCCTTTGCTTTCAGCGTATAAAACTTTCACATAACCAACTCTCGGAAAATGTAGAAACTGCCAGGAGTTTCACCGTGTTCATTTTAACAAGAACAACAGCGGGGAAAACACTGAAATATCAGCTTATTTATTTACTGTTAAACAGGACACTCATCCACAGAAAAAAAATATCCAAGCACAACACTCACCTCCAGGCCAGACAGTACAACCCCTCTCTCTCTCTCCTTTGTCAGCTTCTTTTCTTTCCTTTCCTTTTCCTTTCCTTTTCTCTCTTTGCAATGTTTTATTCCCCTTGACACGACCAATTCCTCAAGCCTTCTTTCCCTCTCTAAGACATTACACTCATACATACCGAGCGCTTCCAATGAAGCTTTATGTTATTTTTTATTTTATTTTTTTTAAAAACAACTTCAGCCCAAGCACATCCTGACACTGCAAGAGGCTGAGATGCACCAGGGGACACTTCACCCTTCTTCTGAGACTTCCAAAGGATACAGAAACAAGATATCCACCAGCAATTTTTAAGTGTGTATTGGTGTTTCATTTCTCATGTGTTTTTTTTTTTTTTCCTTTTTTAAACATCAACTAATCTATGTTCTGCAGAAGCCAATTACTGGAGCTTTCACAAAGGTTAAAAGTTCAAAAGGAAAGCTGTTTTTATCATTTAGCAGCCTCTTTTCAGCAATTTGGATTTTAAAAAAAGCCAAAGAGTAAGTGTATGTATAGATACAGCAGCAGCAAGGATAAGAGGATGGGTAAGGAAGATTTAATTACCCCACTTCTAATTCTCCCTCTTTCACCAGGCTGTGATCTGACCCTTTTCTGGGCACACTGTCCCATCTCCTAACCAATACCAGTGAGAGAAGGCAAGGAAAAACACGTATTTCCTGCTGCCTTTCTTCCTAAACAAACAACAAACAGTTCTGAAAGCACCTTTTACCCTGCATCCTTTGATAAAAGATGTCCCTTGCACTTAAGGGATAACTATGAAAATTATACCCTATTCTCTAGATTGCAGGCTTACTACGCCTTTACTTAAAATCCCCTTCCTGCTGCCAGATATAAAGCTAACAAGCAAATATACTCTGAAGTGGTAACTTCCCATTGCCACAAAAGGCTTGTATTTTTTTCATATATTAAATTTGAACAAATTTTGCATAAGGACCAAGAGTAACACGGACAGCAGTAATGAAGGGACCAATTCACATATCCCAGAGAACAAGTGGTAAACAGTGTACACTCGGTGAGATTTCAGTCTAATCCCTTATTAAAATAAAACCACATGCCCGTTCCCTAACCCGCTTTCATTTATTAATGTTTTTGCTTTTCAAGAGTATGAAAGTAATCTGGAATAGCGGAGTCAGAAGAAAACAATTTATCATGAAAGTCCTATATAGCAAATGCTAGGATAGCCATCGATCTTACTTCCTCTCTCAAAAAGCACACATCTATAATTGTCAGGGAACCAGATGGGAATTCCAGTGTGAAAGTCACAAAAATAGGCTAATGCAGAAAATAACATCACATCCCAAACGCAACATAGCTTGTGCTGCTGTACGCAGACATTGGTTGGTCATCTATCAATTCACTAAAATGCCAAATGCTTTTGAGAGATATTGCAGTACCAACAAGAAAGAAGCAGCAGTCCCCTGAAAAGGTCAAAGATGACTGATTCCAAGTTGTGCACGCAAAAATCTTCAAATCATGGAGCAACTGTGTGCCTTACATTGCAAGATTTGTGTCCCAAGCACCTTCCCCACCACAGACTTCAGCTGGAGCACAAACTGAGATTAAAGTCACAGTGCGAAAAGAGGTGGCATCCTTTCAGTGGAGTCCCATTCCAGCAGTGTGTCACTCTTCTCATGGGGCATTCAGGAAAATCCCTGCTCAAAAACAATGACAGTGAAGTTGGAAGCTAGGAAAGAACTGCACTGACTGATGAAGATCACCTGAGGAGGTGGCACCTTGCAAAGTGTCATCCTCTTATTACTCAGAGTCTTCTTGGTTCCAGTCCCCATGCGAAGCACAATTGATGTTTGAGAGAGAAATGAAGTTTATTTACAACCCTTACTTGGTCAGAGCTGTTCCTTCTTTTTATAGGCTTATGGAGAATTTAATGACTCGCACAAATTTGTAGGAAATGGCAACCACAGGACAGTTGTGACAACTTCAACTACTCCATTGCAGTTCATCTTCTTGATTTTGAACCATCTGCATTCTTAAGTAGTGACTTGTTTGCCAATCAACCCCCCAAAAAAAACCAAACAGGATTACAGGCCTATATGTCCGAGGGATTTATCTGCTTGGGTGGTTGGTTTTTGTTTATGTTTTTTATTTGAGCATTTCTGCTAGTGAGGCACCAGTGGTTGACTATATGAAGCAATGTAAAAATGCTGATGAGACCAAGAGAAAATGAAGATATTTAATGTTACGTGTTTCCTCATGAGGAAAAAAATAATTAAGTGTAAAATTAAAATCCTACGACAGTAACAGTTTGGGAGGAACCATCCAAATGTTTAATTTCGACAGCATTTCTGAAGATCTATACACAGTACTTCAGCTGGATCAAAACTAATGCACCTTCCTGAAACAACTAACCTAATTCTAACAACAGAGGGTTGCTAGAGTTAGGGTGGTATGTTTGAGTTGTGGTTGGACTCAGTGATCTTTAAGGTCTTTTCCAACCTGGGGAATTCTATGATTCTAACTCCAGTGCACATCCACTAAGTACAGCCATAAATGAGCTTCAGGATACAAGAACGTTTCTTCTGACAATCTTCACAGCTCCAGTGGAAAAGCATTTAGCTCAGTCTCTCTCCAGACGTCGTCTTAGAAAAATGCTATAATGTTACCTGCCAATTAAGTGAGGCCATCTTCAAGGTATCACAATGCCTAGGCTTTCATTCAGTCTACAGTAGCTTTAATATGTTTCTATAAAGGTATTTTTAGGAACCTTATGAGAATATTAACTGGTAAACATACACCTAAATACATGCATACAAATGCATGAAAGCACGGGTCATGGAATCTCCCATCCACACAGTCTGCTACCTCTTTTAACTTGCTCTTTCTAAAGTTAGAAGACAAACCTACAAGCAATATCCATGTAAAAAAAATACTATTATAACTCCACAGTGAAAACAGCCTGAAGTTTTGCTCAAATCCTGCATCTACTAACACTCAGCTCATAAAAATGACGGAGCATCATTAACTTACATAGAGCTGAGAACACCACTCCTTTTTTCTGAACACTGACTGTAAAAATGCTTGCAAGTGTTCTTATAAAATAAAGCAGTCACCTCAAGACCTGGCTCTGCCTCACGCTCACTGCTCTGACCCATCACTCATGCAAGGCAGATTCACAGCGAGTTTCTACAGCACATGAGACCGCAGAGCTGTGCTGCTGCAGTCTGTACCACTTGGCCCCTTTGACTCCCTGTCAGCCAGTTCAGACAAGCCAACTAGCATAAAAATAGGGAGCGGGAAGAAGAGAGAGACTCTCTTTTTGCTAGGTTATATCTTGGAAACCATTCATCACAGGCTGGAGCAGCTCCCATCAAAGTCAGTTACAGCTGTGCAGGTCTGGAGGACAGGCAGACACTTCCCAGAAAACCCTAGCACTCCTGACTCTTGACCTATCCCACACATCAGGAACGTGGCTAACGCACCCATGGGTGGTCTGAGAGCAGCAATAGGGACAGCAGCCCTCGCCTCCCCTGAGCTGTGCTGGCCAGCTGAGGAAGGAGCTCCGAGAGCTCTAAGGAAACACTGACACATAGAAATCAGTGGAAGCACGAGAAGAGCAGCCAGTTCCTCAGCACGGGGCCCAGCTAGGAAAGCAGCCACCTTACTTTGGCAGCAGCAAAGCCCCAGCAAGCATATGCCACAGCACATGCTCCTAGTTTGCCTATTTTGAACCTGCTTTTATTCAGACTTTCCACATGGCGATCCTAGAGGAGCAATTATAATGCAATACTTTCAGCATCGCATTGGAGAGGCCTAATTTGTGGCCGCAGCTGTGGCCTGTTATCTGTACTTCATCACTCCAGTGCAGCACAACATAAACTCCGTAACGCTTCAAACTCCTACATGCCTCTGCACCGCAACAGCAATTAATTTGCCTCTGGCATCCTATAACCCTAAACTAAAACTGTAACATACCACAACGTGAAAATAAAACAAGCTCGGTCCCAGCCTACCCAACCTCTTCTTAATACGAAGAGAAGCCCTGCCAACTTCAGAATTTAAGAATTAAGGCATTTCTCGTTAATTATTTTTATTCATATGCTTACTTCTAAAGGCTATAGCTCAACTTTTTATAGAGAGAGATGGCAAAAAAATTTTCTCCTAATAACAAGACTTACTGAACATTCCATGTTTTTCTCCTGATGTGGGAAATAAATGTCAAAACTAACCTACAATAAGGAACACAAGATTAATCAAAGTTTTAAAGAGAACTCCATCTAAGATACATCACCCTATAAATCTGTGTGTAGGGAATTCATTTGATACTGCTCTCACTAAGTGAGCAAGGGCCTTTAATGCTTTTAGTTAAAACTTTTACTGATAACACAGTAATTGGCTTTTCACAGGAAGAATAAAAGGTTTTCTACCTTTCGTTTACAAAAAAATAAAAACAGCTGTTACAATAACATTCCTCTGCTGGAATAACACTTCCTCGCTACATCACAAACAAAAACCTTACTTCAAAGCAAAGATAATCTCAGATTTTAAGTGACCAAGCTTTTAATCAAAAAGAAAATTCATATTCACGTCACTGCAGCTTTACTTGAACTTTTATTCCCTAAGCTTGCTCAGTTCCATTCTCACCTCTCAGAAGCAAGTGCAGATTATATTATTCCATATGGAGTATTGGGCAGAATCACTTTGACATTCCCCCAGCAAAACACAAAGCCACCAGGGAGGTGTCTAAGAAGGACTACACACACCACTACCAAAACAAAACTGCACTTCAGAAAGCAATTAAATACCCTGCACACGTGTCACAGCCACACCGCTCAAAAAGTTCAGTGATTAAGGAGTGACCTCAGAAGTCCAACCCTGCAAAGGAAAGAGCCTAACTAAACACAAGGTGTCCCCTTGTGCAAAAGCCAACATAGGGAAGGGGAAAAAAGAGAAGCCATAATTACAATGACACAGAAACCTAGAAGACACCAATCTAAAGGCCATGCCTTCATACTCCCAAATCTTTTCAGTAGAGACAAAAAGACTTGGAGTCCAGTTAATTTCAACTATTTTATTGTTGTTTTTTTTTTTAAATATAATTAATTTCAATCTGAACCATCAATAAAGAAAAACAAAAAACTCAAAAACAACCAACCCTAAGGCCCTATCAGAGCATTCTAGTTCTTAATGCTTCTCCACCACACGGAATAACATGCACACAGATAGAAGACAGCCACATTTATACATAACAGCCGCGTACATACATTCTGTACATAACAGGCACATGGCTCTACAAAGTAGGAAGTCTCAAAGATTGCTGGACCACTATAAGCTGTCCCGATGCTTAACCAAGAAGTAAACAACAGCAGCAGCCTGAAAGAGCAAGCTTTTCAGATCTTGCAGCAGTCTTCAAAGTGCTTCTTGCCATTTATACAAGACAGAGAGAGCTTTCCAGACTTCCTTTCCATTCTGCTGGGACAGCTACATTATAAAGGAACCTAATGAGAACTTGCTGCCCCCAATACGTAACCTAAAACCAAAAGCTACTTTCTTTTTCAGCCGCATGCATCATCTTAACTACAGCCACGACTGTTTAAATCCTGCTGCTTTTACATCTTTATATTGTAATGCTATAGCGGGACGGAAAGCAGTAACAGCAGGGTGGCAAAGTCCTAGGCTGCAGCAAATGAAGACTAGCCCAGATGCAGCAACCACAGACACAGAAATAAAGGAAAAGAGCTGCTTACCTTTGGAAGAACTCAGGTAGGGAGGGATCTCCAACGAAATAAGCCTTGCCTCCCCTGCCAACCCTTAAATGAGGTCTGGGAAGGGATGGATCCTGGCTCCAACCCTTCCAGCCACCCAGCTACACTGCACACACCTGAGCTCCCCTGGGTTGGTCCTGCCTTCCCACCAGGTGCTCAATCACTCTTTCAAGCCATGACTTAGCATTTCCACTACATACATATACACATAAGTGCACACATATATAAATACACATACGGTTTCCTTAAATAGCTTTATATGGCAATATGAGATGGAGTTAAATGGATACTGGTATGTGCCAGAGCAAACTCAATAGGTAACCACTGAAAACTAAATCTACAGAAACAACCATGTATTTGTGGAGATTAAAACAAACAAACAAAACAAACCCAAAGCTCCAGAAACAAGCCCTTTTTAATGCAACGTTATGTAATGCATTACAAAAATTCAAAATCCAGAGGTACTGGTGTTACTGCCTGTTATAAGGTGTATCTCCGTGTTTTACAGCCCTTCTGTTGACTCATGCCATCCCATAGCTGACAGCCTTCTTTCCTCTTTTACTTCATCATCATGCCCATTGCTCTGCAGGCAGCAGTTACCCTTTCCTGTCAGACACTGACACATACCTACGCAGGTTCAAAGATACATTTCTCTTAACTAGGATTTAGCTTTGAAGTCTGCTGCTGCTTGCACCTCATGACCAAGAACTATTTTTTGCAACTAAAATTGTTTACCATCTCCAGCTACACCAATTAGACTAAGGAGAGTTATTACCTCCGTGAACAAATGTTTTTTTAATGCAGTCATTTAGCTTCAGGAGCTCAGGCTTTTAGAACAGCATCACAAGTTGGTATTTGCAGTGAAGCCCCAGGAGCTGCTATGACTCCTAACTTCCTGCGACCTCAGAGCCCTTCGGAGCCATGTTTTGGAATTTCCCAGCTCACACATTACTGGCACGTACCATTGAGCATGCAAATACAAACTACTGCCTAGGTGAAACAGGTTCTGTGACTTGTGCATGGGCTTGTGCTCATAGCAGCAACTGAAGGGCTGGTTTGCTCAAGTTTTCAGTGCTCCCTTAGGTCACAAAACCACTGACCTAAGCGCCCTCATGACATCAGTTGGTGTCAACTGAACAGTCGAGGAGCAGAGAGGTTCAGGGCACGAACCTGCAGCTGAGGTTAAGATGTTATAGCTGAGGTGAAGATGTCTCTTCACCTGGTAGCCCATCTATGGTTTAATGAAACATGAAGGGCCTCGTGCACGCTCAGGAATTCTACCACTTGGCAGCTGCCAAGACATCATCTACTTGTAGGCAACTACACAATGTGGCAGCCCACAGTGCATTCCTGTCCTGGCAGACCCAGATGCAGATTATCTGCATAAACTCTACTGATAAGACTCTCACCAAGGTCATGCAGAAAGTTGCAGGCAGAGATAGCACACTGGAATGAGACTATTTTTTGCCACTGGTTTCCAGGAGGGAAGGATTCCAGCACTCAGCTTCTTAATTCAAGGCTTCTCTGCAGCTGTAAGGGCAGCTTCTCACATATACAGCAAGCAGTGCAGGGAACAGGAGATACAGAAGGAGACCAGCTAACTACTAAAGTGTGCAAAGTCTTTATTTCTTTAAGATATTCCATAGATTCTGAAGATGACTAAGAATTTTATTCATGAAAAATCTACCCCAAATAACTCAAAGAACATTCAGTGTGGGAGGTTCTTTTGCAAAAATTAAATAGCAGCTGTGATGAAGTAGTATCTCAAGTCGAGTTATCACAGAATTTACATTTTGCTCATGCTCTTACCTAACAGTGTACAGCCAGGAGCCATCCACAAGGGATACCAGCCAATCTGTTATCTTGAAATGTAGAATTATTTAAGGAAACTTTAAAAAAAAAAAAATAAATAATAGAGGGGAGAATGGGGGAGAGGGGAGTAGGAAGTAGAAGGTTAATTTTAAAGGTGATCTTAGGGCAAAATTCTCATTTCAGAGCTTTCCAATAGATCTCACTTCTAGATGACATCAGCTGCAGATTTGCAGAAGGCCACTTTCAGCCAGCATTTTCTGAATTACTGCTACATACAGAGTATTTCACATCTGCTTATATGTATCACAGACTCACCTGTACCCACACCTGACACCTCGTGATTTAAAACCAAGCACTTCATAAGTCTTGCCAGAAGATGGCAAGTAAGGCTACTGGCACACAGAACAGTATTTGTACAGTATGCTTCTCAAGAATTCTCTTGTTCTCACCTTTGCTATATTCACAGAAGCATTTTAGTAAGCAAAGCTATCAGCCCCCCCTCCTTTCACATATACAGTCCAGGTGTTCCGTAACACCAGCATACTTGTGGTTGGACTCGATGATCTTTAAGGTCTTTTCCAACCTGAGTGATTCTGTGATTCATATCAACTGTCATTAAAATATGTCTGTTTTTAAGGATCTCAGTTTTCTGAACTCCCGGTAACTTAGAAAGAAAGAAAAACTTCAAAGAACCTTAAAAATTTTTATATACACTGTGTGGTTAAAATAATTGTATTTTAAGGGGCTCAGCACTACTACAGAATGTATGAATCCAGCCTGAGGTTGAGGGAATATTACTTATTTGTTGTCATACGGCTGTAAATCCAACAGGAAAAAGGAAATTACAGCTATATCCTGGTTTCATTTGCAAAATGTATAAAAAGAATTCTCCTATTCCAAATGTCTTTTGCTTAGCAGTAAAACAATACATTTGTTCAGCTGAGATCAAACACTGTCCTAAACTGCTGGAGTTAGACAATGTGCTATTATGATTCAAAGTCACATATCAAATGAAACGTCAGAGAAGCAAGCCATTTAAATGCATATTTGGCATACTTCTTGCAACTCAGTATGTTTCATTCTCAATGGGGCTGTGGGTGGGAGAGGAAAAGGTTGGTTTATTATGGATTTGAGTGAAAAAGCATCGTTTGGCAATTCAGATCATCAGATGTCACAACTGCCCACTGCTAGATGTTGTCACGTACAGGAAAAATGCATGGCAGAAATCACTGTGCTGCATGTTCAGAGGGAGCTCTTACAATCACTGTCTGCTGGTACAGAGGCATCATACAGCCCTCGTGCTGCAATGCCAACATGAGTAATTGCTGATGAAACTTTCAAGCCATTCATTCTCCTCTGTGCATAACATTTACTATTCTCAAGTAGCCCATGTCACTGGATTTACATCAAGCCCTGAACAATGAAGCAAAGGCGGTGTCCTCTGAAAGGGCTGAAATCACCGCTGCCATTTTGCAAACCAGCTTCTAGAGCATTAGCTTCTGGTCAACCAAGGCAAGGTTTCTCTCACTTTGTCTCTGATTCTCTACGGGCAAAAAAAAGCCTGTATTTACCAGCCGTTGAGTAATGCTAGCATGCTTCCCTCGTGGAAATATCTATATTAAACAAAATAGAAAACAAGCACATTTTATGATTACATAAATAAAGTAGGCCAGATCCAGCAAAAGTAATGCGTTGACTCCTCATACTTTAAAGCCACAGTTTGCTCACATATGCCATAATTTTACAGAAAAACAACTATATTCATCAGCAAAGGTCGTATAAATCACTGGGTTTCTCCCAGTTCCATCCTCATCTTTACACTAAGGAAGCCAAAACCAAATTTTAGATTTCCATTCAGATGCTAATCAGATACCATTACAAAGGTGCTATTTAGCATTTCTCACATGGAGGACTCTTAGTTCCTTTTCAAAGATGTTAAAATCATTATTGCCAATTTACTAACAAGGGATCTGAGAACAAGAGAGGACTGAATTGGATAATACAAGAAAGCACAGAGAACTGGTCAACCTGACCAAGGTGGTGCACAAGAAATAAGAGCTACAGATTTACACTGAACTAGCTAATTTCTTCTGCTCATGTGAGCATGCCTCCATTTGCCTACAAGAAAATAATAAAAGTGAATTCAGATAAATGTTACTCATGTAATTTCAATAATCTGCTTTTAAACTTTTATAGTGATTCACGTAAAATTTAAGTGTTTTAATTTGATTTAATGTACTTCACCGAGGAAGTAAATAAAATAAAATAAAACCACTTAATTTCTGCTCCTGTACAGAAGTACAGTGTAATTTTAATTATCTCATTTCCAAAGAACATCTTCGTACTAACACGGAAAAATTATTCTGTCTTGTGACAAGGCCTCTGCATGCACAAAAGGGCCACTTTTTCAAAAAGGAACTTTAGGAACTAAGGAACCTTAAATGTAACATCATAGATGGAGATTACCAATCATTTGCTTGCAGTAAAAAGTTTAAATTCAGTCTCAACCAGACCTTTCAGTTTTACCGCCCCTTAAATCCAAAGGGAAGACTTCACATACATTTAATCTTTCATTTACTATCGTCAAGATTGATGGTTAGCTATAGAAGGGGTTTGATTTTAGCTTATTTCATTTAATTTCATGAAGATGCGCTCACTTCGGGTGACAGAATCGGTATTCCAGGCTTCCTCATGCCTAGATGATGCCTTTGCAGGAGGTTCCTGGAGGGCACTGAAGCAGGCTGATCCTTCTGTGTGCAAAGCTTCCTCATGCACACAAAGACTGTGTGTGAAGCACTTCACCAATGTGGATCGGCTGTATGAGATGACCACCAAGATGGCCTGTCTGTAAAACAGCCAGCCACTAGTCTACAGACTCCTCTGTAAGACGCAGAAATACTCTGGCTTGTAGTTCTGAACATCTGGTAGTATACAGCCACAGCTGGAAATGTGTTTCTTTCTAACATCGCCTTTCTACCCTAGAGCAGAAAAGCCACAGAAATCGTTTTGTAGGTCAGGTCTTGCACACAGCCCACTAACAAGTAACCGCTACAAGCCTATGCACTGACTTACAGTGAGATAACATCACCCACAGGTGAAATGAGACCTGAAACTAAGCAAAGAAGTTCTACCAGGCTTTACTCACATGGCAGACCACTCCTGCACATCCAATGGGGAATGGGTCAGCAGCCCCAAAGCTGAATGAGAGGGTAAGCAGACCCAGCTATGAAAGCGGTGGGAGCTGATGAATGACAGCTCGATATTATTGTGACATAAAACAAACACATTCCTCATATTTTCAACTAATGAAAGTAAAATGCATGCCAAATTAAAACAAGTTGCATAATTCGTACAAGTCAGCATGCAAAAGTAAATGAGCCTCTTCTACAGCCTGAAGCTTACTCTGTGAGCTTGTGCAGAAGACGATGAACTGTGATTTCACTGAGACTTTATTTTAAGTTAGTTAAATTAAGAACCCACCCTTTTTCATAGTTAATTCAAGACTACAGATGAAACCAGAAATGCATCTCATCCCACTCCTATCAGCCACCTCCACAGAAAATTTTTATATAGCAGAGATCTGTAATCTAGAACAGAACGCAATATTTTATTAAGCAACACCTCAAGTAAAGCTCTCGCTTAAATGCATTCTAAAATGCCTCATCACTGCTTTGCTGTTACTTCATATGTCACACTAGGTGTCCCAAACATTAGGATACATCTTTTATGGATGTATTCAGTCACTTATTTGAAGTTACAGGCCTATTTTAAATAGCAATAAAATAACGTGTAGTAATATAGTTGACTTTTTGCTACTTTCATTATCTAAGTATTCTCTACTGTTTGTAAGTCCCAGAGCTCCTGAATATTTTACCTAACAGATGCAAATAATCTGTTTCACCACTAAATTCTCACGTGGACCATTACTATAGAATTAAATGTCTCACAACTCAACGTATTGATTCTCACAATATTTCCCTGAAATCGAAATACCGGACAGCATTAACTACTAAGTCAACCAAAACATAGTAGCTAAACATGTACCCTGGAAACATACAAAAAGCACAAAACAAGGAGCAAGATCAACATCTGAACAGAGCTGAGATACAAGTTTATTCAACTTTAGGAGAAAGCAACAAAACTCATTATATACTCCTGTAACATACAGGGCTGAATCTCGGTTGCTCTCGTGGGAATGACTTTGGGTTGGAGAGGTCAGGAAGACACAACTCCCCACAAAATGTGTAGATGATTCAAACAATGTGAAGTGCATTCACTCCATGCTTATTAAACATAACCAGAAACTAAATCTGGGGTGAAACGAGGATAGAAATATGCAATTTAACTGAGCATACGCAAGGCAATAACCTAGAGAAATGGAATTTATTTTTTCAATCATAAATCTGGAATAACTGCATAAACTTTGGCGAAACAGAGATAAGTATCTCACACAGCTAATGGATGTATGCAGAATAACCTACAACAGATGCTGCCACAACTGTTTGCTGCAGAGAATGAAGTATTTGAGAGTTGTTCTGTCACATCAGGAATAATTTTGAACCCCACAAACTATTATCCCCCTGCAACAAGAAACTGCCCCACTTTCCTGATGCAAACTTTGAGATTAAACTTAAAGCCCAGACACTTGCCATGCAGCTTGGATCTGGCTGCAGCATCCCGAGCCACCCGTTCAACGTGAGCTGACCTTCCTTCCCATAGGCTTTTCACAGCAAGAGCTGACCCAGGCTGCCACAGAATAAGAGAGCAGACAGCAAATCGATTAGAGAGTGGCAGAAATGCCATAACACAGCGTGGGAGACCAGGGCAGGGAGATCAGGCAGCTCCCCAACAGCAGCTATCCTGAAGGGACCGAGTTTATCCACACTGAACAGATGGCTTCACAGTTTTAATGAGCTACCGAATGTAAGGTGCAGTAGCATCCGAGCAGCACCGGACTATCTTTAACCTCAGTGGAATAACCAGTCAAGAAAAGCACGCATGGAGGGGGAAAAAAACAGCCAAAATCAACAAAAAATGGGACTATAATAAAATCTGTGTATATGTCTGATTCAAAATGCAGTTTTCAGACGCCTGATTTCACTGTGTAAACTCTGCTTTGCAAATTGGGAAGAAATATTGGGATAGATAACATAAAAGGCAAGTATGTGATTTGTATAAAAATGGATTCTTACATAAAAATTATTATTTTTTTCTATATTTGCTGTTTCTTTTTAAATAAAAAAATCCCGTCTTCTTCAGGAAACTGATTACCTGACAAATGGGAAAAGACGAGGTGCAGCGAGACACCCCTGATTAAGGATAAATACTTCGTTTTGCATTCGACTGCTTCCTGCTGGCACCTCCGAGCTGGAGCTCTAGCTGCAAGTTTGCTGCCACGTGGGCAAGAGTTTCAGAGCAGACTACTGGCAAGGCATCTCAGACACAGCAGTAGCATACAGAAAGCCAAAGGCAGGATGAGGATTAATTAAGTAGTCTGGAAAGAGCTGGAGACGCACCTGATGAAGGCAAGCAATGAAGGAGTTTAGTACCTGGCTGCTTAGAGCAAGCAGGGAAAAAAAGGGATGAATTGTTATTTCTTTTAAGGCATTTGCCTCTCAAGCCTTTGGAGCATGTTCATTACTAGAGGTCAAATGTGTCATATCTTTTTATAAAAGTTTGTGAGTGTGTTAGCCAAGAGTTATTTTGGCAATATAAAACACCGCTGTCACAGATGGGCTTCACACAAATCAGTTTTTGTTTTCTTACTGTCCCTTTCTTCCCAAATTCTGAACCCATGCAAGCCCTCAAATTTCTTTTTCCCCTTCTCCTCGCTTACAAATGTGAGACTAAATAGGACATTGTTTGTTTGTTTTCCTTACTTGATAGGAGACTAGTTTTTCTCCATTTGGTGGTACTCCAAGTGAAAAGGACAGCAGATACGCTTCTGGCAACCGTACAGGGTGTTGTATTTTTTTCCCCAATAAAACACTTCAGTGTGCCAGCATTCTGTGAGTAACCTCAGAAACGATATACTTTTTCTGACGCATGACAGCAGACTGTAGTTACTGAATAAATTAGACCCATATGAAAATGTGATTCATATGTAGTCTCATGATTCCAAAAAACAAGGTGGCACATGGCTATCAGAGGCCATCCTACTCACAAGCCTTCACATGAAAATTCTGTCCCCAGTCTTTTGCAAAGTTTGCTTGTTTTTTTTTTTTTGCAGCTTCAACACTTAACAGTAACTGTGCAAAAACTTTAAAAGCAACAGAATAACCCCTCCAATAAGGAAATGTGAAGGTCCAGCACCAGGCTGACCTGACAGAACAGACCCCCAGCTCTTTGCACAGCAGGCATCAGCCGGTTCCACTGCACCCATACACAAGCAGAATCAGTTTGAGAAGTTCCAGATTGGCTTTCTTTGCATAAATAGCAGCGAGATGCAAACAAGCATAAAGATCTCATATGGAAGCAACACTTTCACCACGAGGCAAACAAATGACTGTGTCATCCCAAGTCTGGCTGCAGTACCAGAAGTCCATTACATGTGCACACGTGGCATAGCTCACACTAAGGATGAGGATTTGTTACCCGACCTCATTCAAGCACTGGCATTGCCAGACTCAACCCCAATGCTTTGCAAGTGCCCTCAGTTCAGGCAGGTGAAGGATCACTCTGATGAACTGTTTTCATCCTGACACCTCACACGTGTGCTCCAAGCAAGTAGCTGTTGCTGGCATCATCAGCCAAACACACACGTGCCTCTGATTTGACACAAATTGATGTCACATCCAGAATGAGTGAATTTCAAGACATCAAACGCTACTCAGAGAGAAGTTTATTAGTAGCAGCCCTTGCTTCCTCCCTCTTCTCCCCCACGTGTCAACAGTTACAGGCCCAGCTCTGTAGAAGGAAGGGATTACTGCAGAAAGCTGGAGAGCTTGGCAGCACCATGCAGATGGGAGTAGGAAGCCAGACAATTGCAGGAGCCCTGGCCTGACTCAGCTCCTGAGTCACTTTTTCAGGTTGAGGATTAGGAAAAGGTTCTTCCCCCGAGGGTGCTGGACATGGAACAGGCACCCCAGGGCAGGGGTCACAGCTCCAAGCTGCCAGAGTTCAAGCAGTATTTGGACAATGCTCTCAGACACAGAGTTTGAATTTTGGGTGGTCCTGTGTGGAGCCAAGAGCCGGATTCAGCAATCCTTGTGGGTCCCTTCCAACTCGGGATATTCAGTGATTTTGTGATCCCACTATCAGTGTGGCCATGCTGCTTTCCTTCTTGGTGCCATCATTCTTCTCCATCTCTGCATGAATTCATCTTCTAGGCAGTGAGTACCTTTCACTGTGTTTGGGAAGCAATAGCCTCTGGGCTTCAATCACACCTTAGTGAAAGTGAGGGGCTGATCTTACTGGGATCTGCCGTGCCAAGAATAAACCCATCTTTTCAAATCAGCAATGAATACCTAAATAGTTAAACCTGTTAATATTCTTTAAAAATACACACAGCTGGAAGAGCGGCATGATGCTCTCATTCACAAGTTGCTGTATTCTTACTGACACCCACAATCTCTCCTCAAGGTCTATTTAGGGACGCAGTGCTCCCAGGCTTTTCAGTTACTGTTCTTCTTTTCCACTCTTCTCCCACTTCGTTCCCTCCTTCAGTGGAGCCCCTCAGTCACACAAGGCAAACTACTTTGCAGTGTGACACAAGGAGCTGGTCCAAACCTCAAGTGAGCAGAAAAAAAATCAGCTGAAGAAAAACAAACAAACTATTTTTAACCTGGATTCCTTCCCCAGCTGAGCTTATTCCCAGCCAAGCAGGTGTATGTACACATCTTAGGAAGAAGAGGAGCAAATGAGGCCATGACTGTTGCTGAATGAAATGAATGTATCCATTAGTAGGCAGGAATGTTTTTTTTAATATTAATATTAGAGCAGGGGTTCTTGCAGTGGGAAACTCTTCAAGCATCATAAAATGGACTTAATACATATTCCTTATGTTTTTCACAGTTTCTTTTGCCAGTTTGGCTAATTATACGATATTTAAGTTTAAACATATGTTGCCTCCCTTGCAGCGAATCCTCTCCTCCTACATGATACAGCAGTGAAGTCATCTTGCTGACTTCAAGCTGAATCCTGCACTCTCTCACACAGGTGGGCATTGTTAGTTCATCTGCAAAGTCCAGCCCTGAGAGCGCAGCAACTCTTGTTGCAATACAGCACCAGGAGCTCTCCCACACAGGTATCCCACATCCAGGTGTCATACAGTGAAGCACTGGCACGACTTCCGCCATCCCAAGCATCCAGTTCTTAAAGCATAGAAGACACTCAGAGCATTAATCTGCACTAATGGGAAAGGTGAAGCAGCAGCCCGGAGAGTTTTACTCTCCTTCCTACTGTACCATCAGCAATTCACAATATTTAAGATTTGTTTTCTATTTCTTTTTTAAACCCACAACGCACAAAAGAAGAGAATTCCAAACGGAAGGAAGGAAGCAGCAAAAAGAGCATTTAGCCAAGAAAAAATGTGTTCAGAAGAGGAAAAATCTTGTAGGCCCTTATGAACTGTCATGTTGTGCTGACAGGAAGATCTTTGTTAGTGCATTCTGCATTATAAGTACCTTGAGCAAGAGAGGCAGCAGCATACACCATAATAGCACAGCATAGGATTTAAAGGGAAAAGACAGCAGCTGAAAACAACTGCATTAAATTAACATTAACCCACAAACCCAGAAGAGGCATATAATACGCAGGACGGCAGAAATTCAGAATTAATATCTGTAAAAGATGATTAATCCTGCTATTGGAACTCTTGACTGGGATTCGAAATCCCAAAGGAAGAAAGTTCACCTCAAACAGTGTTCCCCAAGAGAGGAAAGTAAGGAAGGAAAGAAAAGCACGGCCTAGTTAAAGATATCAGTAGGTAGGAACACAGACTGTAAAACAATGTGGTTCCCCAAAGACCAACATTTTATGGTTTATACACACATTCCCACACATTCCTTTTCAAAAAGGACTTTGAAAATAAATCTGATTTTAAGAACTGTAAATGAAACAGACACCTGAGAATTTAAACACTTAGGGCAGAATAGGCCAAAACCTCAGAGACTAGAGCAAAAAAGACAGTGAGGTCTGCAGCAGACTAAAACACAGCCAGTAATGACAACTGCAATTCAATCTGTGGATGTGCTTTACGACACTCTGCAAGTCTTTATGCCACAGAGGCTTAGAAAAGAAAAGTATAACCAAAAACTTAGTAGAATGGAGAGACACATGAAATATCAAGGAAGTACACTTTCCTCAGCTGGAAAAGGGCATTCATGCTAACCTTAGGGAGGTAATTGCTAACAGTAAATAAATAAAAAGATGTTACGTTCCAGCTCCCATTCATTTCACCTAGGAACAGGTACCAGAATTAAGCAATGCTATTACTGGAAGGAAGGAATTACAAAACTCTTCTTTCTCACATTTCCAGCTGGAAAAAGACAACCAGGTTTGGCTAAATGCTGGGCAAAAGGAAGAACTGAGCCACAAAATGAGGCTTGAGCCAAGACAGAAGTTACCATCCAGTCAGCGCTGAAAAAGCTGCACCAGAATCGATGCCTAGCAAACTGCTTGCCATCCAAATTCACATGGCCACTCCAGTTGGGAGATGTGCAATACATTTTAGAGTACAAGCAAGACAGCATTTGGAAACAATTAACATCCCATTTTCCTTAACCATCATGTTCAGGCAGGGATGTATTTACTTCCCTTCCACATCCCTGTAGGAAACAAAACAAACCCAAAAAATTATCTGTGGACTTCACAGCTAAGGAAAACTAAACAGCAAGGTGTTCATATTGCAGGGTAATTAAGTTCCAACAGAGTCCTTATCAACCCCATAAAAATAATTTGTAATTCATCTTTACCAGGCAATAAAAAGTTATTTTTCAGTTGAGCTCCCCAAACAAAGCAAGTTTTCATAACTCATCATTTGTATTTGTCTACCATCTGGACAGCACTATCCCATATGGATACACAGTAAGGTTTTGTTCATGTTTCTGCTAATTCTTCTTTGTTAGCAGTATCACTCCCCAGTTCTACTCCTTCAGTGTTTGACCAGCACAGAACTGCCTGAAAGTGAAGAGAGCAGTAATGAAAGTGTTGAAGTTTATGTTTAAAGTAAGTGCTCCCAAATATTTTTATGTAAAAACTGATTAAAATTGTAGAGAAGCCTGAGTCTTGCTTAACTTAAAGCCCCTTTATAGCTAGTCTGACAGCAAGGCTTTGCCAGAAGAAAAAAAAATTCACGTCCCACACATTTCAGAGTAGGAGCCAGGTAAGCTAGGAGATGGCAATCTGTTTTTAGCATGAGGTTTGGCTTTCAAGCATTGCATTTCATTTTCCTTGGAGAAGTGAGAGATTCCCTTTCTCATACATCTGTCTAACCAAGTAAAGCAAACATCTTCCTTGCAAGAATCAGGGCTAAGGGAAACTGACCCAAATCCCTGCTGTACGTTTTCAGCTGTTTAATAAGGCTTGCAGTGAAGTTTTTCCCTTGCAGTTTCTGCTCCATGCAGTTTCCTACTTTCCCAAAACATGTCTGAACTTTGTATCTTAGGGACCTTTATTGCTCTGCTGTTGAATCAGCCAACAGTCCGAAAGTTACTAGAGAAGGAAAGGAGAAAATAGAGACAAATCCCATACACAGAGGCAACACACTCTGTAGCTGTTTCTAAACAGATCAAATTAAAAAATGAAAGGATAGGAGAATGACCCAGCTTCTGAAATGGAAGCTCTTCTTGCTCTCCATGCAGCACATTTCACCAGCAGAAGTATATAAAGCTTTGGCTGACGGATGCTGGAAGCACCAAGTAACAAAGACAGCTAGCTATTTCCGAGGCATTCATATGTGATTTCAGGCAACACTTCCATTTTGTTGCAAGAGATCACCTTCCAGACTCAGTGAAATGCAGCATTTATTACCATCCTTAGCATTTCTGAACTTTTTGAGTAAATAGAGCAGTTCAGTTGGAAGGGATGTAGGAATATCACCGAGTCCAGCTGCCTGACCATATCAGGGCTCACCAGAGGCTAAAGCACATTCACGAGAGGATTGTACCAGTGCAACCTGAACACAGACAGGCACGAGACATCTAACAGCCCAGCAGGAAACCCGTTCCAGTGTCTGACCAGTGCACAGAAATGTACACAACACTTAAGTTGAGGCCACACCGAGGCTAAATACAGCAGGAAAATCACCTCTTTCAATTGCCTGGCCGGGAACGCTGTGAACATCCAAAGTTAAGCAATTCTGTGGCTGTTGCTGTTGTTACATTCCCATCAATTATTCGCATAGCTGCTCTCACTCTGACCTCATCTTTCCCAGTTGCGTAAGTTCACGGAGAAACTGAGGACAGGAAATCAAAGGAAAAGGCTCACGTTGGTGGGGTGACAGTGAAGCAACTTGGGCCTACTCCTATGAAGGAATCTATGGAGGTCCCTAGAAGTTGCAGTCACCACCATCTGACTCAACTAGCCATACGGGATGGGTGCTGTCCTCAATGGAAACTGGCTGTTGACTGGTGAACCTCTGGGGAGGAGACAGAGTTCGCATCTAAGGCTCCAAAATTCATACATCACAGTATGTGGTTTGTCCACATTACTGCACTGACAAAACTGCTGCAGACAAGAGCTTTTCAGTTTCACACATCATCAAGCATGCGGGTGAAAAAGAGAAGTAGGGGGTACAGAGCCCCTGCTAAGGTAAGCAGGAACTCAGACAAGGTTTCATTTCTCTGTTTTTTAGCTTCATGCCTCCAACAATAAAAGGCTTTAGTAGATTTAAAAAAAAAAAAAAGGTCTTGTTTGGGAAAGGAGCACTTGGCCTAAGTGGAATGATGGAAAGGTTACTTAAGATATTTGTTGTTCATCATGGCTTAGTAACACCCAGTGAGTGTTAATGCATGTCAGAGAGGTGAGAAGGTTTGTGCTGGTGTCACGGGGCCCCTGGTTAGTCACTGGGGATTTGCTGCTTCACTGGTGGCCATGAGCTGGGAAACCTGTACATGGCTCAAGGGATGTGCCAGTAACCCTTTCAGTATCTGAAAGGTGGCTGTAAGAAAGAAGGGATGGAATCTTTTGCAGGGTCTGTGGTGACAGGACAAGGGGAAATGGGCTCAAAGTAAGACAGGGAAGATTTATGTTGGACATAAGGAAAAGGTGTTTTATAGTGGGAGTGCTGAGGCACTGGAACAGGTTACACAGAGATGGGGTGGAAGCCCCATCCCTGGAGACATCCAAGGCCAGGCTAGACCAAGCTCTGAGCAACCTGATTGAGCCATGGATATCCCTGTTCATGGCAGAGGAGTTGGACTAGATGATCTTTAAAGGTCCCTTCCAACTCTAAGGATTCTGATTCTACCCCCCCACACACACCACTCCTATTAGACAACAAGTCATACAAGCAAACAGTTATTGCTCTCTCTCCACATTTAGCTTGCCTTCAGGGTAAAATTCATAAGCATGCAGCACATCACTAAATCAATGCGGGTCCTCTTCCGGAGTGAGCATGAGAAGAGACCCCAGATTAATCCAAAATCAGCTCAATTCTCTTCTAAACAGTAACTCACTACTCTTCGTCCTCCAGAATAAAAAGATGCTTACTTCAAAAGAAATATACCTCCACTGATCTATTTACACAGACCAGTACGAGCAGGCTGATTTAAATTTTAAACTTCATCTTTCTTTAGTGCAACTTTTGTGCTCTACCAGTAGCTTTATGATGAACAATAAAAATTCATTCTCATTTAACAGTCTGGGGACCCACTCATTTCCACAGCCCTCACACACACAACTCAAGAGAAAAAAAAATTAAATATGTTGTCTACTACCCCGATAGCATCATCCTTTTCTAAAGCAGAAATCAGAAGAGGATAAAGAACTTAAAATTCCTCTTCCATACACATGCCTGTTGAATTTCATTCATCATCAGCTTTCAAGAAAATACACTATTATTCCTCAAATGCAAGTGATCTTCCAACAGATGCTTCAGAAACAAAACTCAACAGCCAACCCTTTCTGGGAGGTTCAACAAGACCCACCCTACCAACCTCCAAGAACCTCAAGCTAGCAACATGCTTACAGGACCCAGGAGCAGCCTGGCTGCACAATGTTCCACTTGATCACCAAACAGGCTTTGTGGTTTCTGTAGCATAATGTAACCTCCTTTCATTAGCATTCCGAAATGAACAGCAAATAATAAACTAGAGGGATAATAGCCATGTGAGATTCTCAGGGCCAAAGGTCATGACATGATGAAAACCATCAGTACAGCAGACTTCAGATGCTCCAACCACGATTCCTATTCAATTTGCAGGATTTCAATTCCACCTACAGTTTTAATAGCTAATTTCTAAACATTACAATCATTAAAAAAAAAATAATAAGTGAAGATTCTATTGCCCTGCTCCGCTGCCATATTCTGTTTGCACAATGCACATGTGTCCATGGATATAAAAGCCAAATGTTTAGTTTTAAAGAATGCTTCTTGAATGTAAATCATCATCTCCGTCCCCTGCACAGTAACAATCTTCATAGCAAAACTTTCCAAGCTGTTTGGAAAGTAGCTATTGTCAGAAGCGTAACTGCATGGATGGGTAATTTCCACTCGGCTGATCTGACCCATGCATTCATTTCATTCATTTTCTCCATCATTATTAATGCATATACCGAAAATATATATTTATAAACATATTTTTTCTTGGCTTGTGAAGAATCAAAAAGATTATTTAAAAAAACAAGACATAAAGCTTAAGCATGTTCCATTTTAATCTAAAGGGAATAAAAACGCTTCCCACCTCCGGACACACACACACCCCTACCTACATTAGAAAACTCAGAATAATCTAAGATTGGCCTTAAAAGCTCAAGAGCTTCTTAACTCAAGAGCTGTCTTACTCCCACTGCACCCTGGTGATAGATTGCCCACAGACCCACCTGCTGAGGACACAGCCAGTCTCTGCAACAGCAGACCGAAAGGACTGGGAGGAGATTAAAAAAATAATAATAACAAAGGCCAGAGTTAAAGCTCTGAGAAAATGGCCTCTATGTACATTTCCTGACCTGCAGGACAATCTGAGTTGCAGCAGGGCTTCACCTTTCCCCCTGCTCCTAAAGGGCAGGTAGCTTACAATGGCACCCACTAGCAGTGAGCACCCGCTCCTCTTACCTACACAGAAATGCTCTGTGGAGAAGAAGGAAAAGCCGTTACCCTATGAAATGCATACATACACACACAGGTCAAACAGCCAGCCAGCAACTCTGCCCTATTACTGCAGAAACTAAAAGAGAAGCCATATGCTATGACTTCTGCTGGTTCTTCCCAGTACAGCCTTGCCCTTCTTCTGATGGCTGTGCAATGCAAGCCACCAACTGCTATTGATGTCTTGAATTCCTCCATGAGATTAGATGTGGCTGAAGGCCAGACCACATAAAGGAAAAAGTATTTTTGTGGATATTTTAATGGCCAACATCAACTTCTCATAAAAGTCAAGGAAGGCATCCTCCTTTCCCTGAACTCACATCTTCTTTTAACACTTAGGTGCTGAGGCGTGAATGCACAGCCCCGTTTCCTACACAGTGAGGCACACACCACTCACAACTGAAAAGCCAACACTTACTGCACTGTGTATCTGAGATAATTCTTCCTTCCTCCTCTAAAGGCCAAGCTCAATCATCCACTGGATCGAATGGGCTTTTCCTCAGAAGGAACTGAGTCATGCCAACAATTCAAGATTATTGGGTTAGCATCTTTATTAGAAAAATTATGGTACAATACCTCCAGCTTTCATCATGTGAGCCCAACACAACTCCCTGAACAGCTTTCTCTATGAAGCCAGCAAAGAGTTGCAGATTAAGTTCATCTTCTGCAAAATAATTACTTAGTTTAAAGTTTAGATATCCAGACATGAAATCACTATGAAAACAAACCAGAAAATTATGGAAAGCAGAAAGAACATTTTTTCAATTAAATCACACTGCTATTTCGTTATTTTTTTTGCCTGTAGACAACCTTCAGTAACACACAGAGAACACTGACCACAAGTCAGTGCAGTTGCCCACAGGGTTGCTGGAAAGAACTGCGCCTTCTCAGTAAGGACAGAGCCAATGGTGCCTGCCCCTTGTAAAGTCCAGACTGTTCCAGAAGGTCCCTTGGTATGCTCCTTCAAGAGGCTGATCTACAAGGGGTTCATTAGCACTTTACCTAACTTCACTGATGTCTGTACTTTCCAGAAAGCCCTTTTTTCTTTGACTTTGTGTCCATGAGGCTTGATGTCAGCACGAGATTAAGAACTGAGCACAAACCAGCAGGTATCCCCCAGCTGAACTCAACCACTCTTCAATTTGCCTCCACAGCATCCACTAGAAGAGTTCCAGAATTTTGACTTACACTTAACGCAGAGATTTAATCAGTACAAACTGCGGACACTTTGAGCCAGATGAGCTGCCCATACCTTCCATGAGGCTCTTCTACCATCTCTCAGTAGATGGAGCAGAGAAGATCTTCAACCTATTATTTTCAGATAGAGGTAGAAGCAAACTGCTCAGTCAGGCTGCAGTAGCTCACTGAGGCACCACAGCTACAAAAGTAACTTCACATCACGGTCTGGAAAGCAGGAGGAGAAAAGAAGAGTTCCCACTGCAGGTGCAAAGTGTCTGTGGTTTCCCTGGAAAAGGTATATTGCCCCCTTTAATTCAGTAAATAGCTTGCAAATATACCCCACAACATCTAGATTCTATCTACTATCTCTCCTTGAATATTTAATTGACCTTTGGCAAAAAGTCTGCAGGTTTTCTAACTGATTCACGCTATCAGCAGAGATTGCACCCATGCCTTGTTCCCACTTAACTTCCCCATGAAACTGACAAGGAAACCATATTGACCTCATTAGATGCATTTGTTGCCCTTAATGACTACTACTGATTATAAGATCTCGTCGCAGCTCTCATAATAGAATTAAAACTGATTATTCTTTTTCGAAGGTAATATTTCTGTCAAGACAAAAGATTTAATCTGGATGCGTTAAATGATACTTTTCTCCCAAGAATTATCTTGAAAGTAACGCCTTCCGTCTCATTCAGTATGCATGTGAAATGGCAATACAGTTGGATTAGGGTGCTTAGAAGGCACAGTTTTCTTTCCCTTTGGCTAACAGTAATAATGCAGTCAATTACAGTTCTGTATTGCAGACATTAAATCTGTAGCAGAATGCAGTGGACACGACCAGGTTGCAAGCACCTCCTGAATTCAGGCCTGGGACATTAACAGCCTGAAAACATGCCCTGAGTTGGTCTTCCCATTTCTAAACAAGGTTGAACATCAGTTTCCTAAATTACACCAAATCACTTGCTTGGGAGGCTACCTCCCTTTTCAATCCACATGGCCACAGCTGGAGCTCCTTTGTTACAGACAGGACATTCTCTAAAGGGGGCCCTCCTCTGAATTTCTATAGATCAAGAAAGAAAAGCCTGGAGACAGGAAAGCAAGGCTTATCCCCTTAGGCAAGCTTATTGGGACCAGTGAACACAGCCAGAACAATTAGATGGAAACAAAGGATCTGCAGGCTGATTTAGGTCTGATTTTCTAGTCTAATTTGGTGTTCTCTATTTACAGATGAAGGTGACGGAAGCTTGACTATTGCTCTCCCCTTTTTCTTCTCTGTTTTGTCATCATACTTTCAATTACAGAAAAACAGCCCATAGGCTAGCACAAGGGCTTTTTTCAACCTTTGTATACTGCTAATTACAGATTAAATTCATAAATTAATAAATTAATTCATAGTCAAAAAGCCACGCTATTTCTAGAGAGAAATGTTTATAAAATCATTACATTTGGAACAGAAGAAAAAAAAATAAATCCTCAAACGCATCATTTTAATTAGAATTCATGCACTACCACCATTGAATTGTGGAGGCTTTGATCCCTCTGGCATATGGACCAGGAAACCAATTTACAATTCCACTGCAAACAGCCCTGGACCATTTTAGTTGTGTGTTTGTTTTAAAATAGAACTTGAACTTGCAATTTGGATTTAAAATTATGTAGATTATTTTCTTCTTTCTCCACACAAATCCTCTTTACCATAATATGTTTTCTGACTCATTCACAGCTGCAGGGAATGGAGCCTTCAAAATCTCTGCCTTCGAGAACACCACCCCAACACTGTGTTGGGCATAAAAACAAACACATGCATTTCCAACAAGCTATATTCCTACAGAAGCTGAAGAAAAAAAACAGCTGATTTCCAGGAAATAAAAGCCCAGGTCACTGCCTATTATAGAAGTTTATTATATAGTCATGTCTGTGTTACTTCCTAAAGGAAAACCAAGCAATGGAGAGGGATATTTTACACAGTGTTTTAAACGAAGGCAGAAGATTCAGTAAGTCAGGTCAACTATGTCAAACAAAAACAGCCAGAACAGAGACATGGGCTCAGACCAGCACAGAGCAAAATATATAATTTTTCCCTTTCCAAATTTGATATGCTGCTTTCCACAAATGCAATTCCGTAAAAATTTCACTTGAACTACAAAATATGAAAATTGGTCTTTTCAAAAAGACCGCACAAAAAGGTCTGACCTACTTCTAACACAAGCTGCAATTTTAAACAAACCACTGTGGTATTTTTTCTTCAAGATGTAGGCTGTTTTTCTGATACCATTCCTCCATTTCTGGACCCGGCACCAGTTGTTAAATCATTAATTGCCAGCCACAGATATGGTTAAAATTGCATTAAGTGATCCAAAGTGGGAAAGAGCTTTTATTTTCTTTCAGTTTTGTAGGCTTTTTAGTTGGTTGGATCTTTTTTCCTCTTTTACAAACCTCTCCTGAGTAGTTAAGAATCACCACCAAATGCTCAGTCTCACACTGACCAATGAAAGCCCTTATCTGTTCCAATTTTCTGCCTTTTTTTCCTCCCCCCCCCCCCCACCAGGAAAAGAAGATTAAACCCAACAAGAAACTTGTATTCAAATCTACAGGATAAGAGATTTACATAGAGACCAGACTTGGACCCCACATCTAGAACTGAATTTTGTGGGTTTGGTTATCACAAGGGACATCAGAGAGGGAGGTGGGGTGAAAAGGTTTGATACCAGGAATGCACTTGAACCACAAGGGGCACAGCTTCATCAGCTGAGTGCCCTGGTGCTTGAAGAAGGGGAAACAAAAGGTAGAAAATTTGAAGTGAGGGGAGAAAAAGAAAAAAGGCTGGTACTCCTGTATTTTAAAACCCCAGCAACCAAATGGAACATCCTTTCCAGAATGTAAAGATGAGTACTTATGTTTGGGGAAGTTTTGTTTTTTGGTTGTTTTTTTTTTCTTTTATAGTTGGTTTGGCTCAGAATTAGTAAAAGAGTTTATCCAAAAGTCCATGCACTGAGCCAGCATTTATCAGGTTTCAATTTCCAGCTGAAGCCACGACTGTTGCTATGAAAACTAATGTGCAATTGTATTCCAGAAAGCAAAGAAATGAAAAAGACTGTACTGGAATGCAACAAATATATGCATTGGCACTAACAGTAAAAAATGTATTATAACCAACCTGTGTCATAAGCATATTTTTCTCCTTATTATTAAGGAAGAAATGTGCAAATCAAGTGCATTGTCTGGCCAGAGGGTATTACGTGAATGTTTATAAATTCCACGTTGCTCAACCTCAACAGATCGGTCTGTCTGTTAAAATATGAAGCAGCATTTGAAAGTCACCCCACCGCTGTCAATCCAGTGAGAGACAACAGCTTGTCCAGGAGATGGCCAGTCTAGCCAAACAAAAGCCTGGATGCTTCATGGGAAGCATTTAAGCCAAGACTCACACATCCCTAACACCTCTTCTGGAGGCTTCAACACAATGTATGTAAGTTGGCTGAAGAGAAAGAGGACAGGTAAGTCTTACTTTGACTGACTACAAATTCAAGCAACAGAATTCGTGCACGTTCTAAGAATACATAGTGAGCTAAGATAGTTTATCCATGGAAGAGAGGGTCAAGCCATCCAGATTTTGTAGCTTAGTGAAAAATAAGTTCTTTTTCCAATCACTCCAAAACACAGCAAAAATTCTTTCAGCTAAATCATGTAAAAAAAAAAAAAACAACAACAAATGAAAACCCACAACCATTCTCCTACTTTCAGAATATTTAGGCTTCTGTTACTATATAGAAGATAGTGTCAACATCAGAAGAAACAGATACAGACAGCAAGTATGTACACAAAACATACATTTTACTTTCAGCATGGTCTCACTTTTTGGTAAGTTTCTAATGGAATAAGTTAGGAGCCCCAGCTCTTCCCTTTCTTACCATCAAGCTGACAACAAGCAGTAAGAAAAACACCTTTTAACAGCACAAAGCATCTAGACCCAGGAACCATACCTAAAATTTCATCTGAAGAAGGAAGGCTGGAAAGCTGACAGCATTCATTATTTGAGCCTGCTGACATACGCCGAGCATCCCTCCTTTTGTCTAATGTCAAAGTGTTGCATGTGCTTGATCTACACGTTGTCAGCTTCATACATTAAGGAAAAAAGGTCCATATGGACCATTCTGTTCATACTCACAGAGGCTCTGTTTTGCAAAAAGCTCTCAGAGATTACAGTAGCTTCAAGCAAGCATTTCCTGCTCTGTTAAAGAATGGGAGTTTAAAGTCATCACATCTCTAGAATCTGAAGTTCTCTTGGAAGCAGTGACCCATTCTCCCTTTCAGTTGGAGAAAACACAGAAAGAAAGAAAAAAAAAAAGCTGGATTTCATCATGCTAGTGTTCACGCTGCTACTAAAATATTACTCAGTTACTGATAACACAATATTTCAGACAGCTTTACACGTTGTATGTCTCCATAAATTAGGACTAGACAATCAACACTTCGAGCTCTGTAGGAACATAGGAGGTGGCAGACACTGCAGTCCACAGTCTTGCAAATCTTGTAATCTTGAATTAAATGAGGAATAAGCTATGGGAAGTCTGGGAAGAATTTAATGACAGGGCAGAGTTGGTGAAACTAGCAAACAGGGATAAATAAATAAATAAGTAAATAAACATGTCAAAGATGAAAGAATGAAGGATCCCAAGAGGCGTGAGAAATCTGCAGTAAGAAGCGATCAGGAGAAATATTAATGAAAGAATCAAACAAAACCAGAAGAGAAGCAGAAACAGAAGTCCAACAAAAGTGTAAAATAAGGGCACAGCTATCATGCTGTAATAGGCCTGTTTGGGAACTTTCTTTTTTTTTCCTCCCTCTTAGCCGCTTTTCTGAATATGCCATTTCACAAACACTCCAGATAAACTTCTCTCAACCTGAAAGGGGCAACCTCTGCCCCCAGCACTCATTGCTGGTCCCCACCCCCACCTTCCTCTGGCTCCCTTGGAGTTTTGCAGCTCTATGTTCCCTGCAAATGGGGCACAGCAGCAACAGCAGTAAGCAAAGCAGGCCTGTGCCCTCAAAAGCAGTGAGAACGGGTTACCTGCCATGTCTGCATTAAGTCTCCAAGCAACATACTCTGTTCATGAAGGAGCTCCAAAGGCTGCTCACCAGAGCCATACCAAAGCAGGCTCACTTACACACAAGCTACACCACCTTCCTAGGGTTACCCCCAACAGTCATGGCTTCGGCCACTTCACAGACTGGTTTATTCCTGAACGAAAGAACAGCTTATCCAGTCCTGCTCTCCACAGCCAACCTCCCCTCCCAGCAGCCACTGGAAACGACTTCAGCATGGTCAGACCCAAAGCCTCCCAGTGGAAAACCACATGAGGAGAAATACACTGATGCTTTTCCAAGAGTTTGCAGACAAACACCATGTGAATCACTGCTCACCTTGCCCTTAACCACAAGCACATCCTTTGCAAACCAACCTACTCAGCAACTGGAAACACGAGTGGCTTATTGATGCCTGCTACACGCATGGCATCAGGCTGAGACCGTGCTACCAGCACAGTTTACCTCTATCAGGGGTAAATGGAGATGAAAGGAAAGCAGATAGCCATCCCCTGGGGCATATACTTCTCACTGACTCCCTCTTAGATGGTAAGTGACCGGGAAAAGGAGGAAACTAGCAGAAAGGGTGTCACGTAGCCATCAGGCTATTGGTTGCAATAATGAAAAGCGACACCACGAAACCAAACCCCTGCAAAAATCTCGATGCAAAAATGTGGACTGAAAGACAGCTCCACGATTTTGCAGTTCTTCACCCGTTCTTCTCTTAAATGCGAATGTCTAACATCATCAGCACACAGCCTCTTTTGTGCAAAGTATCACATGCATTATCACCTCTGATGATCCCTGTTGTCAAGTGCTTGCCAACTTGCTGGCTTCTGCCCATCAATTCTAGCATCTCTCTCCTTTTCCAGTATTATATTTGAAAAGAAGTAAAAAAAAAAAAAAAAAAAAAAAAAAAGGATCTGACTCCAATAGAAAGAAAGCAATCTGAAATCCTTTAAACAGTTGTGCTGTTAAATCGACACAAGTTTAACAACGTGTACTTGGCACATTCCCGCTGCCACAAATGCAAGAATCTTTTTCAGAAAATCTCATTCAAAGCAGGGAAATATTTAAAACACACTGAGCGTTGGTCTGATGGCTGTTACAAAGTCAGTTACCAGTCGTGCTCTATTTCCAAGCCACAAGTGATCAAACAACAGCGACTTCAGAATCAGAAAGCATCTTTGCAAAATATATATATTTATATATATAAATATATATTTACATATAATATATAAATAAATAAATATTTATATTTTATATATAAAATACAGGATAATAGCAGGGCAGGGAGGGAAGCCTTATTCCCTCAGCACTGCAACTCCACAGCAGCACAGGGCTGCAGCAGGGAAGAAAGCCTGCTGGACCTCAGCATGGCTGTGCAGGGAATAAACCACTAGGGACAGCGTTACTTCTGCCTGTGGGTAGTGTGTGCCTCTATGGGTACACAATGTTTTGTAGTCTCCAGGGTACCTAAATTCCCAGCATCTACTACAGGCATCTTTTAGAATGAGATGCTGTATGGCTGCACCACAGCCCAACACCTACCAAACTTTACAGAAGATGATTTACTTCTAGCAAAAAAAAAAAAAAAAAAATCAACAACCAAGCAATAGGAAAGTCACAAACAGAGAGGAAAATCAATGGCCTCACCAAAATCCTACGCACATCTTGGTTTGAAAGTCAGAGAATTGGAAAAAGTTGTGGTTGGCAAACTATTCCAAAGAAGCCTGACAATGGACCAGGATGTAGCGCACGTCATCACACAGGTGTGCTGGCACAACTCTGTGAAAGCATTCTCCTTGTTCCAGCCACATCTACACGCATCAAACCTCTCAGTGCGCCAGCTTCACTTTGCAGGCTGGACACTGTGCAAAAGCAAGCCTGTGGGCCCAAAACTCAAAATCAAAGAGGCTCCTACGAGGTAGAAAAAAACAAAGGGCGGAAGGAAGGGCGGAGCGCGGCGTTTCTCCATCTGCAATTTGCAGCAGCATGGTTCTGCTGTCAGGAAGTGCTCTGCACACAGCCGTGGTTCAGCAACAGTTACACCTTCGTGTAGAAGCTATGTGGCATTATAAGGCTTTTACAGGGTACTTCTTTATATAATCACAACTGCTGAACTGCAGATACTTTCATAAGACTGCTCCAGAATAAGTAGGTAAGAAGATTTTTTCCTGTCCATTCAAAATCCATTTGAATTGCATACCTATAAAGTTTTTCCTGGCATGTGCAGAACATTGGGGGGGGGGGGGGGGGGGATGGGGAAACAAAGCAGAACAGTAAGGATATAAACCACCTCATGTTTTTTTCCTTCTGTTCTTTTTACAGCACTCAATGACACACTCAAGCTGCAAGCTAGAGAAGAGAGCACAGAGTTCAAACAGATTAGGAGAGACAAAAGCAAACCAACTTGACTCCTGCAGCCTCCCCAGCAGGAACACTTGCCCACCAGGTACATCTCCAAAGGTCCCATTCACACACAGGAACCCACAGACCATCCTGACAGCAGCATCTCCAACACCTGTTACGCTTCATGCCTTAGCACCAATCTGTTTTCTGAATGGTGAGTTGTTAAAGTTGCTGCAGTGCTTCTAAGAGCCCTGTGAAATGTGTGTTATGGTATTTTCCTGACAGCACACGAGAGGGACTTTTGCCAGCCAGCAACCACCGCTGCTCTTCCTCCTCCTTCTCTGGGTGCCGGCCATCAGATTAGCTGCCTACCGCCTACTTACACAGCTTCAGAAAAGGAGGGGGAAGGGGTAATTAAGGAGAGACGACCTTCAAAGCAAGCAAGCAAACCTGCCGCTCTAACTGAAGGAACTGCATGAAAATTAAACGGTTGTTTTTTTTTTTCCCCCTTCTTTCCTGTGCAATATTCCACAAACTCCCTCAGTCAGGCAGGAACGGTGCAGAGGATGGAAGGGACACGAACGGTGACAGATCCATAAATGCCCACACAGTTACATAATGAAGCTGAGGCAGCACGGCACGCGTGTCTGTGCCTTTGGGGAAGGAGGGGAGCAGCTCGGAGGAAAAGAAGGAAACCACGTCCTCATAGAACAGCGCTGAGCTCTGTGCAATTCTTACTCAATTTCCCCTCTCCACCAAAGATAAACATTGTAACAGGGGGCGACCAGGCAGCTGAGGACACAGCCACAGAGAATCCACTTGCTTACGAACATATCTAAAAACATCCCTATCCTGAAACTGCACTGTGAATGGTGTATCACGACACGCAGCCTACAGGCAACCATGTTTACACCGAGGCAATTAACACGCGCTGGGCTTCCTGCGCTCTTATTATCGTTGGCACTCACACCCCGAGCACCGGCAGGTTATGGGCTATTCCCATTAAGTTAACGACAAAACAGCACTGATTCGAAATATACTCACTGTTATTTCTCAGGAACTCCTATATTTACTTGCTATCATTCTCAGGGGACAGCTGGACAGTTGTCTCAGTTCTGCAAGGAAACAGATATTCAAAATAAACTTTGCGAAGGCTCTGAGCCACGAACGCTCACGGCTTTCGGGACTCCCACCCACCCACTCACCCACCCTACCGGGCTGCGCAGCCCGCAACCCTCGGGCTCCATCACCGCTATGGCCGGGATCGCAACTTCGCAACAGCTGCCCCACCGCTCCCCGGAGCCGAACGGCGGCGGCGGAGGAGGAGGAGGCGGCGGAGGAGGGGCTGCCCCGCCGCGCACCGCACCGCCCCGAGCCCCCCTCCCGCGGCACGCACTTGCTGCCGGCCTCCTCCGGTCGCCTCCCGCGCCGCCGGCTTCCGAACGCCGGGGGCGGCCCGCGGCGGTGAGGGCAGGGCAGGGCGGCGGGCGGGGCTCTCGGGAGAACCGGGCCGCCCCCCGTCCGCGGCCGCCGGCCGGGGTCGCGCCGCTCCGACGGCGGCGGGCTGCGCTTCCTCTTCCTCGCAGCGACGGCCACCGGGCGCCGTGCCCACTCCGCCGCGGGCAGGTGCGGGGCTCGCCGCCCGCCTCGCCCTGCCCCGTCCCGTCGCTCGTCGCCGCCGCAGCCCCGAGCCGCCCGCTCACCTCCCGCAGCGCGCCGCCGCCGAGCGGATCCAGCCGCCGCCGTCTCCCCTTCCCCGGCGTCTCGGAGCGCGGCGAGCGGCGCTATCCCATCCCGCGGCCCCGGACCCGCGGTCCCCCGCCGCCGCCGCCGCTCGCACTTCCTCTTCCTTCCTCCTGCTGGCCGGGACGCGACGTGCAGCCCGCGGGGCTCAGGCACCTGCGGGGACGGGACGGACACGGCCGCCTCTCTCCGCTCACGGCCGTGCCTCCTCCCGCGGAGAGCTCCCACCGTCTTCGCTGCCTTTACAATACGGTTGCTTAAATTCCTTCAACCGGCACAACCCGCACCGCCGCTCGGCCCCGCTGCGGGCACTTTGCCACGCGTACCGCTACTCCCCGACCCTATCGAGAGGCTCCCAGCCCGGCACCGGGCTCCCCGAGCACAGCCGCACACAGCCCGGCCGGGAGGGGGCGGCAGTGGCACGGCTGGGAGCTCCGCAACGCGACGCACCGCCCCGCACCGCCGGCCCCCGAGGTTTCACAGCGGTGCCACTCGCTGGAAAAGCGGAGGAGGAAAATTTCTTTTTAAAAGCGCTGACAATCAAAAGAAGCGTGGTCAGCAGGTTGAGAGAGGTGATCCTGCCCCTCTGTCCTGCGTTGGTGAGGCCTCACCTGGAGTATTGCGTCCAGATGGGGAGTCTTCAGCACAGGAGAGATGTGGACCTGTTGGAGTGCATCCAGAGGAGGGTCACGAAAATAATGCGAGGCGTGAAAGGCCTCCCCTATGAGGACAGGCTATAAGAAAGAACGGGGCAGACTCTTTGCACAGTTCATTGCAATAGGACAAGGTTTCAGACTAAAAGAGAAGAGATTTAGATTGGACATAAGGAAGAAGTTTTTTTTATAGGAGGTGCTGGAACAGGTTGCCCAGAAATATGGTGGAAGCCTCATTCCTGGAGACATTCAAGGCCAGGCTGGAACAGGCTCTGAGCAACCTGATAGAGCTGTGGATGTCCCTGGTCATTGCATGGCAGTTGGACCTTTAGAGGTCCCGTCCAGTTCAAACAATTCTAATGATTCTCTGCCATAAGAACCTGTACTTCAAAAGTACTACATGACATAGAAAGGCCAAATGCAACAAACCACTAATCCTTCCGATAGTTTCACATAAGAGCAGCTCTCTGCATGCTGACAGCTCCACTGCTTTCTTTGAAATCATCCCTGCAGAGCCCAGTCCCTCAGACCACAGCTGGCAGTGAGATACAGCAGTGTTCAGGGGCTCCTGGCCCCACAGCCCGTAAGCAACCCACAGGGTTGCACCTCTGTCACAAGAAGGAGAAGCGGCACAAGGACTGGCAAAAGTGAGCTGCAGGCTGCAACGTGTCACGTAACGGTACACGAGCTCTGAGCAATTAATTGGGCATGAGGCAGAAAGCGGCATGACTCACCTGAGCCACGCGCTGCTGGATTTGTAGGAGTGGAGCACAGGCACTGTGTGGTTCTGCATAGCATCTGAGACATCTCCATGGCAGGAATTCCCCGCAGTTAACGAGGCATTTCCTCAGAGCCACTGGGCTTTGGGACCTCCCCCAATGGTAAGATCCACAGAGAAGCCAGACATTACCCCAACTGGGATGTGTTGGTTCCTATGGTCAATATACATTTCAAAGCACCCTCTTACACTGCTTGGTTAAGGCAGACCTCTGAAACTGAAAATGCAATGTCCACATAGATATTATTTTAGGAAAAAAAATAATAATAATTCTTCTCTGAAACAATGGTGAGATGCTGGCTGACACAGGCTGCCCAGGGGAGTGGTAAAGTCACCATCCCTGGAGGTGTTCAAGAAACACGTAGATATGGCACTGAGGTTAGTGGGCAATATTGGTGATGGGTTGACAGTTGGACTAGATGATGACCTTGGAGGTTTTTTCCAACCTTAAGGTTGATTCTATGATTTTGTGTAACGAAGCCACTTACCAAACCGTCTCGAGAGTTCCTCATGACCAAATGCAGTCTACCGAAGGAAGGAGGGGAGCAGTCCCAAGCAGATGGCTGGCTGTTCAGTGTGCAGCTGGACTGTGTGATATTGAGATTTTTTGCTGTGCCTGTCTACCTGTATTGTATTCCTGAAATAAAAGCAGGCTGTGTTTACAGCTTAGAAAAGGACATTGTGAATACACAGTGAGATGTATGAGAGTTTTGTTTACCTCACCTTCCACTGTTGGTGCAGGAGCTGTTTCTCTGTGTCCTCTCTTAGGGGTTGGCATCAGCAGTGAAGATGAGCACGTATAGCTGGAGGTAGGACGGATGCTTGGAAGAGTGTTAAGAATGAACAGTACTTTAAATGTTTTGTATTTTAAACTCTCAACAACACATTGTGGAGCTCCCTCTTTTGTCTCTCAGGTTCATCAATGAAAACCATAAAACATCAATTTCAGTTGCACGTGACTACAATATTTCGATTTCAAACGGTGTGGGAGAAGGTTTATTTAACAATGCTACTGTTATTCAGTTTAGAAGAAAATATGTGAAGTACTTTCCAGTGTCTGGGGACAAAGGTAAGCGCACCCTTATTCTGAATGTTCCTGAGAGACAGCAAGCAAGAGAGCCAGTGCACACAGCCCAGTGAAGCCCCCTGCTCACCCCCAGACAGCATTGCAACTATTGCTCCAGTATTATTTTTTTCTCCAAAACTTGCTTGGAATCTATATTTACAGAAGTGTGTGGATGCTGTGGGCATGTTCTAATTTATTTAATAGCAGTCCTTCCCATGGTGTCTGCTGCCAAACACATGCTGTCCTTATAACTGTGCTGTGTCATAACATACTGGAGTTGTTCTGATGTTGTGAGCGTAAGGAGTTTGCTAAATAATTCTAGAAAGCCAGAAGAGGGAGTGCAGGAACAGAAAACACCCAGAATTAAGCATTTTAATTGATGTGGCTATTTCAGCTGCAGCCGTAAAGAAAAGTAATTCCAGGAAGGACTGGTGTCCTGCTTGGCTCTCTGACAACAGGAACGTGTCAGGATAGCACAGGGGGTGCCAATCACCTGCTGAAACCCAGCCTGGAGTAACCTCAGCGTGGCTGTCCCCAAATGCAGAGAGCATCACAGCCGTTAGTCATTTCTGCCAATGAAAACCTTAGATCCTGAGATGAAAGAGCTCCTGACAATTTTGGAAGAAGCAGAGTTTTGTCACAGAATTTCTGGCCAAGCTTTCCTGAGGCACTGATTATCCAAGATGGCTTCTGTTAAGCTCATTGGCAAGGATGGATGGATTATATTGTGCTTATGGGCTTTATGCATCATCCTTAATAATATCAGTATTTTAACTGTGTGCAATACGATTACTAAAGAATCTTATTTATAACCACTAAAGAGTACCAAGGTGCCAGCTGTGATATGAAGTACTGCTGCATTCGGTCTTTTTAGAAGCCACAGATAAATTTCCCTTTATTATGACTTATTATGATTAGCTATCTCTTGTGTCCAAGTTTGCGTGCATACATGCAATCATGACTTGTCAGATATTTCTATATAGGTCTTGAAGATCTGACCTAAATTCACAGTGACATCAATAAAAATGGACTGTATCACAAAATTCAAGCTTATTTTTCTAAGCTGCAGTATGCTCACAGATCTCCATACTCCACTCCTAAATTGTAGTCATCAGTTTGCTCTCGCAGGCCTGTATGCGTAGTTTTATGTTCATATATGCATCTCAGGAACGTCTAGCAGAGAGTAGTCAGGGCCCCTGATAATGTGAGGGTTATTATGACTGAGTTTAGTGTACCTATTCAACCTGCCATTGGATATACATTTGTATAAAACATACATGGAAAAGAAGACAGACTTCGCAGAATGGCCAGCTTAATGAAGAAATAAATACTTCACATAGAAGACATGTTTTAATTAACCTGTGAACAATGCTTTTCTAATGAGCAGTTTAGATCTTTTTATGGACTCATTACCATCTCATCTGGGCAGATTTATAATAAAACAAATTGTTAAGAATTATGATAGGGAAGCTGTAATATTTATAATCATCGCACCAATTATGAAATCCAAGCATGTGAAAGCAGGAAAATGAAGATGCCAAGAGTGGCTCTCATAGTTGTCATGCCAATGACCTACTGTGCTTCTGTACAGACAAACACATCTCCACAAACTGCTCTGACTGCCATTCTCTTGCTGTTCTACACTTATGCATGCTTATGAAGTACCTGCTCAGGAGCTCATGAACAATAAGTCTCAAAGTAATTTTGTCACATCGTTTGAAGGAGAAAAACTTGGGAAAATAAAAAATTTTGACAGCTTTAAAAATGAGACAAGCAGCAATGTTGAAGTTTAGCAAGCTGCAGATGGAGACAGCCTCTCTTCTGTTGTCTGCTCTGCACTGCGTCGGTGTACTGTGTGCAGTTTTCATTGCCACGGTACAAACAGGGCACACAACTATTAGAATGTGGCCAAAGGAGGGCTACGAAGATGGGGAAGGGTCTGGAGGGCAAGGTGTATGAGGAGCAGCTGAGGTCCCTTGGTTTGCTCAGCCCGGAGCAGAGGAGCTGAGGGGAGGCCTGATGGCGGCTGCAGCATGGAAGAACTGCAGCAGTACTTTCTAACTTTGTCATTTATTTATCCCTTGTAGTGATTCTGATCCTTATAATTCTACACATACTTTGAAATACCATGAAACCAGCACAGGTCCCTTTTCATAGGAAAAGTGCTGGATCAGCTTCAGCTAACACTGGCAAGTGGTTAGTGCTTGACCTGTGGTTGATCAGCAATCATCTTAGGTTACAGACCATTGACGTTCCATGACGCTGAACCTTACCAGGGGAACACTTCCCTCAGTGCCTGTGAGTGGGACATGCTGCAGCCACGTACCCCTAGATGCTGGCAGATACTTGCCCCTCACCCTGTGCAACACCAGCAGCTCGTCAGTAATGAGTGAGGAGAGTTTCGCAGAGGCTACAAGGGATCTTGGGTCCTTTGTAGCTCCAAGTTCAGATGCCGACAGGACTTAGCTAAAAGGAGAGACAGTAAAAGAAGTCCTTGGAGAGAACAGAAGAGGAGTTCTAATCGCGTTTTCAAGACATAACACAGTTGTTTGCTGCATGTCGTGTTTCTTCTCCGCCACGCAGTGACATTCCTTATGTCTGTCATCAGATTAACATATTATGATACAGCCTCCTACTTGTTTTGACCACACTGAAGGATTAATATCTCTCCTACTCATCTTGTTTTCCTCCTTTTGAAAAGATAGAGCTGGGCACTTGGGGAATTGCCCCAGGAGCCCTTAATCCCACATACAATTGTGGGTGAACCATATCAGCTTTCGGAATGCACTTCCTACCCTGTCTTGATCTTTACTGCCCTTTTGTTCTATACTTTCTTTTAGCTTTGTTAGTCTAAGCTATAACTTCCCTGAGACTTTTTTTTTTCTTCTCTATTTGTAGGTAACACATATTTCAGCTCCAATTTCATGTAGGGTCTCTTGATACCACTGCAGCACAATTACTATTAATAATCTTAACCTCGTGAAGAAACTCAGCACATTTTGATTCAAGTTTCTGCTCCTTCACCACTTTACCATTCTGTTTGATTTGTAGGTTATCACATCACTGGACAGTGCATAAACCATAGAAAACTTAAATGTGAAAGGGCACAAAACTGAGGGGCTGTTTACTCCTTTGGCAGACTGCAAACCTTTAATGTTCACCAGACTTTAGTCAGCTTGTGTTCTACATGGATTAATATTTGATAAAAGCAGCCTATTTTAATCAATTGAATCAACTGTGTTGTAAGTGCAGTTGAGATGTGAGGGATGCTAACCACATCACGTACCACTACTGATCCTTAATATCAAAAAACATTTCCATCTTCCTGAGTAACAGCAGTGTCATCTATATTGCAATAAGCTATGGAGCACCATGCGAACTGCTGGTAAATGTCTTCTCATCTCTTGAACATGGGATTTAACACACAGGGAAAACAGGCAACAGAAGAAGGTGTAACAGAAATAACACAACGTCCTCTCCAGCAAAGCACAGCGTGGTTTGCTGCTAATCGAGGCCGAATCTTCCTGTCCCAAACTGAAGTGCAAAGAATACTGCTGCACAAATAAATCCTCACGAGGACTCTTTCACAAAACTTTTGATGGACTTGTAACTTTCTTGCTGCAAATAAAAGACTATTCTTTCTATCTTCCATTTTAATCCTCTCCTAATAGTAACTGATCAAAAGCAATTGCTGGCAGTGAAGTGCTAAGGAAGAGCATGAGCTCACTGCTCAGAGGTGCCATGGATGACCACTTTCCTAATGTGGTGATGGATTCACACATGTACGTGGTTCTCCAGCAGCTGCAGAAGCCGTACAGTGCACTCCTGAATACATTCCAGCATTTGCACTTAGCATTTTCCTTTTCTGCATTTATTATTCCATTATTATGAAAAGTCACTTTGCCTGTAAAACCTTCTGTCATACTTTGGTTTGCACATTTCTTGACGTGCAGTGTTCATGCTTGAAAACCATTTCTTGGTTGCAAAATAGACAATAAAATCATTAAGCTTCAGAGCTGCTTACAAAAAACTCATCAGAACATCCTAAGCCTTGAACATGTATTCTTTAGCTCCGTATCCTGAATAGCATTCACTTAGTTCGCTTAGGACAAACACACAAAAAAATGGACTGTAATTTTCAAAAGAATCCACTTCAGTATATGTGGCTCTTCAGAGAAATTGCAAGGATTTAAGTAAAATGTTCAGTTACATCACCATTGGACTGCAGATTCGTATATGTTCCTCTGAAGAGCTGAGTTCACGCTGGGAATATCCTGATGTGTTGTAACCCAGTGGAGGGATGAACCACTCTTGTTCTCTCCTGTGTCACTGTGTTTCTTGGGGGTACTTATAGCATCCGTTTTTCACACTTTTCACACTCCTTTTGGCTTTTCCTTCTTGCCACCATCACCTTATTCAACAACTATCAGCATCGAGGCCTTGTGGAAATTATGGGCCACATATACCTTTTTCATGGGCACTGCATTACATTTCTTCTACTTTCCATTTTTACGAATTCTTATCTCTGTTTTCAGTGATCTTTTCCCCCAGCAAATAATCTCTGCTTCAGAGCTGGTAACCTGCAGTAAAGGGGCATGAAGAGGGCTGAAGGCTGTGGGTCCTGAGCTGCCCCAGCAGATTATGAATCCAAAGCTCTCACCAGAGAGCAACCATCACTCTGCCAGTGTGACCAGTATGGTTCCCAAGCCTACAGTTATAGACAAGAGAATGATTTATTTGCTGGGATGTGGAGGTCTGAGTCGACAATAACTGTTCATGTACTCAAATTTAATGAATCTGATTGAATGCTTTAGGTAATATATATGTGTGTGTGTGTAAAAAGGGGAAGGTTTTAATCTGGCAATTCTAAATGGGAGAGGAAATCTTGTGATTTTTCAAGACTGAAGCTGCCTGAAGTTCTTGTCATTTAAAGCACTGCAGAAAATGCAATGGAACATTCTATTCAACACAGAAAAAAAAATGCATGGGAGAAGAAGTTATTTTGATTAAAAAGAAAACATTTTTCAGATTAACTCAAAAATATTTAGAGCATGGGAAGAATTTTCCAGTTCAGCTAACAAATCAATGGACAATTTAGTTGAGTAGCTCTAATTCACACCCTTTTTAATGGCATTATATTCAAAGGATTGAGCACCTGCAACTCCTTTTCAAGTTGGACATTTAGTATTTATAAAATCAATGGGAGCATCTGGATGTGCAGCACTTGTGGAAAAAAAAACAACAAACCAAGCCTTTCATTTAGCAGGAGTGTGTAAGCAGGGTTAGGAGTGCCTAACTTCCCACTTGGAAGTGTTGTTGGCCACTACAAAAAGATTGCAATATCCCTGCCTCACGGGGAGCCTTAATTCCTGCCCCAGGATACAAGATGCCCCTGCTGACTTCCCACTCTAAATTGGGAAAAAATCAGCCCTCTTATGTTGCAAGGACTAATTAGTCAATGTCTGCAAAGCTTTCTGGAGGTTAAAAGCATATCTGTGCTTTCCCCTGACAGATGGCCATGGTTTTATTTTAAAGGTTTTCTTTAAAAAGCGCTGTTTTGTGGAAGCACTTACTCTCTTCACCATCCACTAGTGGCAGGCGATTCATTGGGAACCAGAGTCCAGATGGAGGAACAGGATGACAAAGCTTCTGTTCTGGCTGTGAGTGTTCAAAGAGAAGAAACTATAACACTGATCGACTTTATGAACCAGGGCTTCCCACTGTCTTGCAGTAGTGTAAAATGTCTTAAAATGCTGCCAGTTCAGCATTCTCTTCTCGTTCCTGTCTCTGATAGTATTACAGAGTACCTTCAGGAAAACCTATAGGGAATGTGATCATCTCTGTTACTGAAAGTAGCCTGCTATGCTGTGTTCCCACACCTGTCCTCGTGCCCTGTTGCAATTAGCATCCTGAACAGATCCTCGAACATATGTTTGCTTCGTCATCTTGCAGAATATTCCTCTACACTACCCAAAGCAAGCTGTCAAAGTCTTTACAGAAAGCAACAATGATTTATGATTTATGATAAAAAACAGTGCTGTGATCCTCTTCTGCAAAAATTTGTGCAGCATCAGAACGGCAAGAAGACTGCTCTCCAGCTTTTGTTAATTAGCTCATCAGTTGAGATCAATTTCTCAGGAAATATGTTCTTATATACCAGCTCTGACATTGTGTGGGAGATGGAACCCTGGAAAAGAGTGCAACAAATCCAAAGAACTTGCTAAACATATCAAGCCGGCCCACTTTCAAAGGGACAATATTGTTGAGTCTGAATTACTCCTATGGACATCAATGCAGTACACTCTGTTGATTAGTAGTAAGATAAACTTTCTAAAGGAAGCAATGAAGATATTTCCTACTGGCAGAGTTAAATTTTTTATTTTTTGTTCTTTTTTTTAAAGACCTTAAGTAGTATAACTCATCCTTCCCCTTCAAACATCTTTTAGATGATGATGTTTCCTCAGAAACTTTTCTGGGAAATTTGCCCTCTCATAGGATTTTAGGTTGGCTGAATTACAGAAAGCCCGATCATGCTAGGCATTATTTGATTTTCAGTTAGCTTTGCTTATTTCTTCCCCCACAGATTTTGTCCTTCTGTATGCATGTGAGGTGTACATGCACAGAGAACAGCTCAAAGTTCTCTGTATTAAGTTGGGTGCACCGCTGGCATCTGGGTTTGGCAGTTGACTTGAAGTGAACACGGTCTTGACTACTTTTGGATTTCTATGGGGAGAAAGGGCCTAAAGCACTGA
>JAPSGF010000102.1:79315-139648 GCA_035772895.1 Perdix hodgsoniae | reverse complement strand
AGAAGAGAAGAGAAGAGAAGAGAAGAGAAGAGAAGAGAAGAGAAGAGGATGAGAACCTTTCTCTGAGAAGTAAACAGCCCTTCCATATTAGGCCACCCATTTGGAGCAGAGACTCTGCTCTGTCCCAGCTAGAAGCTGGACTCTTCCAGCTTCCAAATTTATTTGATGAATGCTCATCCCCCTTAGTAGCAGGTAGGGTTTAACATGACACAAGGGGGATATTCTCAGGTGGCAGTCTCAAGTTCACATACTTCAGTGTCAGTCACTCTACAGGCATGGGTGTTCACATTTTGCCTGAAACAGTTGTCTGGGCTGAGGATTTTTTGTGGCTGAAATTTCCACTGTACCTTCCCTGCTGCTCATTGTGAGAAATCAGCTAGTTATTTGTTTGAAAGAAAAACTGATCATCAAAGGAAACCTAACACCCCTCGCTATGATTCTATCTCATAATGTCTCCGTATCTTTTTTTAATGGTGGTATTATTATCTACACTTCCTTCGACAGGATTAGCCTTGACTTCATTCTGTGTCCTGTACTGTTAGTCAAACATCACAGGTTTGATTGTTGGGAGTGGGGGGAGGGGAGAAATTTTTCCTGGTTGGTTGGTAGGGCTTTTTTTTTAATCTTAAAAAGAGAGATTGAAGCAGAATCTGGTAGCTTTGACCTGGTCTTGGTAATTTTCAGAGATTGTAACTAAACTACACTTCCTTTAGCATAACAGAAGTCCAACAACAGCAGAAAACAAGTTGATGGAAGGAACAACTTTGTTCATCCGTACTTAGGCCAGAAGCTTTCTCTACCTTTATCTCACTGCTTCTTCCAACTGCGTTGCTTGGCTCTTCCATCACTGCTCTGATGTGTCATGTTCACGCACTTGACTCTCCTTCACCGAATGGCTCAATGTCATTCCTTCTTCTTGCACTGCTTACCCCCAGAAATATCTTCGGATCACAAGGAATGAAGTAAGCCTCTATACAGTTGGTTTAGTGTGACAATATTTATGGCTTCACTTCCCTGTGGCTGGTTCTCAGTGTTATAAAGGTCTGTCTCATTCTCTGAGGTGATTTAAACACATTTCTGCCCCTTTTTTTCCCCCCCCCCCCCCCCCACCCCTCCCCATTTCTCTGGAGCTGCTGGTGAGAAATGACAAAAGAGTTTCTAAAGGAGCACTGCAGTCTCTGTAAGCAGGAAATTAAATCCAACTTGGGAGTCCCCCCGGAACGGATGAATCTCATTCTTTTGCCACTCACCTCCTCTGTAGTGTTATTCCCAATCATATTGGTGGCAGTTTTCCTTCCCTAGCTATACTTCCTCTCGGTATTTTGTCCTTCATCTCTATCTGACCTGCTCATCTTAGTACTTTACGAGCCATCAGGTCATCTTTATCTCTTTCTTAGTCACCATATTTGTCCAAGGCTTTGTGGTTTTGGAATGATAGTGGGAGGCTTATTTGATCACAGAACAGCGGCAGCTTTGTGGCCTTACCCCCTTGTATCTTCTGTCACCTATCTCATCATCAAAGAGATATTTAGACAAGAGCCAAGTGATTTCATTTCTTTTTTCTCCCAGTATCTCCCTTTCCATGACTTGTTGCCATCCCATTACTTCAGCTCCTGGGCTCTGACACTGACCCTCATCAATAGAACAGCGAGATGAAGGCACAGCAACACAATACCCAGTTGAGTCCTATTTCTCCAGCTGATAAAATGTATCTTTCTGCTCATCCTATGTGTCTGTAAGAGCTTCGTACTGTGGTGATGGATCCTCTGCATTGCTATTTGGATTTTGCAGTGCAGATTCTTTCACAGATGCTAAAACAACCAGCCCCGGTGGCTGCTGTTTTTTTTTTTTCCCACTGCTCTTGACAGTACTCTCTCAGGAGATCAAACATTACTAGTTTGGGAATCTTTCCAGCACTCAGTGCTTTAGGAAAGATTATTGCTTGTTTGCTCTTTTTGCACCTTGCATGTTCATAGGATCGAAGTGTGCCGTCTGACACAGCGAATATCCCTTTTTCTCTCCTTTAAGCTGTCTCAACAGCCCATTACAAACTGTATATTGGAAAACAGAGAGCCACTGAAACACTTCAGAAATATTTTCCAAGGGGTTGGCTTTTGGTTCTTGCTTTATACAATCGCAGCATCAAAACGAGGAGTGTACGCGTGTCAAAAAACACAGACACCTTGAGAGGACTGGGAAGGGAGCATTCACACCAATTTGCACTGTGCAGTTGGATCATGAACCCGAGCGCTGCCAGCTGTGCTGTGATTAAGGCAGCACGCCTGGTGTGGGGCAGGCAGCCGCTTGTTCTTGGAAGGCATTACTTTTCCTCCAGAGATGGGCTAAGCAAAGAGTTACCAGACTCTTATTCTTTTGTACAGTCCCGTTGTCAGCCTGCTTCTTTCAGGTTTTCCTCTCACTGCAAAGTGAGTTTTTAAAAAGAAAAACAGGAACATCGAAGGCCCTGTGTGAAATAAGAAGGTGCTGGAAAATCTGTTTTCTCCCTCTCTGAAGAATTTACAAATAAAACAATGGGGAGTTATTTCTTATTCCTTTGTTTTGTTTTGTTGTTCAGTGACGATGTTGAGATCGGAAATAGGAATGACTTTCTTAATAGGAACACTATAGGGCAGGGGCTTCTGGATAGTTTCAGACAGCCTATTGTTTCAAGAATAGTAAAAATGGATTACAGAGTCAATCTGGAGGGGATGAGGAAATCTAATTACTTGCTGTAATTAGTTGCATCCCAAGATGAGGGGGCTGGGTGCTAGAGTGGCATTACTCTGCAGCCACCCATTGAAATCATGGGGCCTCAGTTGCTTTTTTCCAGCTGAGAGTCTGGTGTTTGGCTGCCTGCTGCAATCATGGGTCTTAAACAGACCTATCTGATGTGGGATGCTGTACATGTCTGCAAGAAAAACAGAACACTGGAACACTTCCACAGGATCAGAGAAACTGTATTATTCCCAACCAAGCCTATTGACTCAATCTCTGGGGTCTTTTCTCAGGATGAAAGGATTACAGAGCACGCTATTGACCTAAAGTGTACAATATGTAACAAAGAAGGGTCACATTTTTGTAGCAGTTCTCTTCTGGAATTTCTGAAAACAGCATGTTTTACAAACCCCAAAGTACTCGTGGTACCTGCACAGTTTTATCAGCTCTACAGTTGCCAATTTCTCTCTGCAGTTTGTTCTCAAGAGCCTTTTAGTACATTTTCCCTAGGTGATGAGCAGTTCAGAGCCAGATCCTTTTGAGGTGTTGCATTTGCAGTCATCTCTTTTATGTGAGATAGAAGGAGACCTTAAAATGAAAGAATAACCTTGAGGAGAGTTCTGGAAAAGGCAGAAGAAAATAAAGGAACAGAAAATAGGGAACCTAAGAGCCCCTAGGAAGCGGCTATACTGTTTTTAGCAAGGTTACTGGCATGAAAGAACCAAAGCAAACTCGATTTATTCTGCAAAGCCCATCAGTGATACAATTGATAAACACAATGTGATTCACAGGAGATGGTTTTGCACTGTACATCTGCTCACCTGAGGACATAAAGCAGCTTCAAAGCCCTTTCACTACGCATCAGAAAACCTCATGGCAGCTGTTCCCTCTCTCTTGTTGCATTTGGTGTAAATTCAGAGTGATTTCAGTCTCCTTATCATGCTTGTCACGGATGGATACTACTGAAAACAATTAGTAATTAATTTACAGAGGGTCAGGAATTGTGGAAAAACATTATTCATTCAATTAAGACAACTGGGTTTGCTGGCTCTGGAAGCACAACTGCTTGTTCGGCAATGGAAAGGGATCTCTGCCCTTTTCTTCTTTTTCCCGTTTATTTCCTTAGGCAAGAGCATAACCCACAAATGGGATCTACATGCAGATTTTTTTTCTAGCTAGAGGGGACAAGAATCACTTGGAAAGGCAAATGTAACATTCCCCCAACATTTGCTTTTTTTTTCTTCTCCTGGACAACGAGCAGCGAAGCTGTTAAAACACGAATAAGGAATGCAGGCTCCAATCAGCCTAACTAAACCCTCACACCTCTGATTTCAGCAAGGCCAGAATTTCCATCCTAATGAAAACACCTTTTCATTTAATAATCTCGACAAGAACTGCCACAGCCTCGGTAACATCATTAGCAGGTCTGAGTTTCTGAAAGTTGCTGGTGATTTCTGATGTCTGCCTGGAGACACCTCCAAGTGCCAGCCGTGTGTCCCCGAGTGCCACAGCCCTGTACAATAGCACAGCTGGGGGCTGCTGCTTGGACAGAACATGGTTTTATTCTGTGTCTAAGAAACATGAGCAAAAGAGAGAACAATGGGCTGAGTTTGGTATTTATGGGCTCTACTGAAAATCCAGAATCGCTTCACTGGCATAGAGGGACATTTTCTGGACGTCTTATCTTTGAGCAGAACTTTATCTGGTGTAGTTGCACTTCTCATGCCAACGGTGGCAAATAACCAAAGAAGGTGATTGGAATTGTTCTTTCTCCTTTGTTAATGCTCGAATGAGCTCACAGCATGTTGCAGTATGTCAGGTTCACAACTATGCCTGTTTGGAGAGTTTTCTTCTGTTCCAGCAGCACACAGTGTCCCTGGGCAACTCCTGTTCTCAGCCCATCTCTCCCTGCAGAACTAGTGGAACAATAAACCTGTCAGAATAACAGCTTGCTGGCTGCTGATTTGTCCTACAAGCCACAGGTGGGATCTCTCCATGCCCACCTTGCTGCTGTTTCTGAGCAGCATTACACAGAGGCTGCATGAAAGCACACAGCTACTTTGCAGTGCTCCAGATGATGTCCATGCCCGCAGGCAGCACGGTGCCTCAGCCCATCCTTGTTTCCAATTTCCATTTGATATGAAAGCACAACATTGTGCTGGTGTAGCTATGCACAGGGGCAGTAACTGCTCCTCCAGAACGTTTTCATTCCTCTGATTTATTTTTGATTAAAATGTTACAGCTTTGAAAAAAATGGACATGTGCACCAGCAAAGCACAAACTGCCATTACTCCTCCATCATCCCTTGAGCGAAACAAATGCAACTTCCTAACACCTGTCTTCAAGTCTCACTTGAGGGAATCGTTTGAAGTTCTCCACTTGATCCCGAACGGATTGAATTTCTCTTCTCTAAACAAAAATTCACAGAAAATATCAAGTTTGCTACCACAGAGCTAGTAAGCTGGGATCCGTAGTTCTACCTTGAAGATCAGCTGCACATTTTGGTTAGCACTGTTTTTAGGGATTCCTATATACCTGGTGGCCAGGAACCGATGCCAACAGTCCGCAGATAACAAAAGCTCTTTGCCTGTGTCCCATCTCAAGGACTGCTGTTAGAAATTGCTCTGTCAGCAGCTTGGTTGAGTCACATATTTTGCCAACTTTCAGAATGGTTAGGGCAAACACGAACCCTAGATAAATATAGCTGTCCAGGAAAGGAAGGAAAGCAGACTCATATTTTGTCTCTGATCATTTTCTTTCCAGAAAGGCTCAGCTGCAGAACAACAATACAGTTAATAAAGATATCTAAAGCTTCTTCTACTCCTGCTAGTTTAATGAATGTGCAGTATTTCTCAATGTGATTGCATCATAAAAATTCAATGGGGAATCAGGAGTTCAGGAGAGATACTATATTCTCTGAAATACCAAGAAGGTATGTTACAGCGAATTATAACATTCCTGTATCCTACATCTTCTCCTTAGCAATGACAGGATCGGTGCTTTAGAAAAAGAGGAGCAAAAACATATATTGCATGGGAGCAGTGAGTATTGCTTTCCCATGGTGAGAAATTACATTGGTCCCTGCTGATGATCCTTCTGCCCCCAGAAGCCCAGCTTTGAATCAGTCCTGTTTGTGTAATTATTCACTGTAGTTCCGGAAAACTTTGTTTCTTTCAGCAAAGAAATGGAACTGGATGGTCTTCAAGGTCCCTTCCAACCAAAGCCATTCTTTGATCCTATGATTACTGCAGAACCAGCTGTCCAGCTCAGCAACATGCCTGGCGCGAGGAAGGTTTACAGGATCAAACCCAAACATTGCACCTTCCTTTGGCTACTTTAAGGAAAGACGAATTGAATGAGTTATGGTGGGGCTCATTGAGAGGGCTTAAAACTAGATATGAAGGGGGAAGGGGATAAAATGAGGCTCATTAAAGATAAGTCAGGTGGAACAGTGCAAGGGTTGGGAGTGAGCCAAATGGCTCAGCTGAAGTCCAACTACACCAGTGCATGTAGCATGGCCAAAAAGCTGAAGGAGCTGGAAGCCATCATGATGTGGCAGGCAAACTATGACTTAGTTGCCATTACAGAAACATGGCGGGATCTCTCCCATGACTGCAAGGGATAAGCAAGGAAGGAAGGGTGGTAGTGTCGCTCTCTGTGCTAGAAAGTGTTTCAGTGTTGTTAAACTTGGGGCTGCAATAATATGATTGAGTCTCTGCGGGTAAGGATCAGGGGGAGGGTGAACAATGCAGACATTATGGTAGGGGTCTGTTACAGACCACCTAGCCAGGATGAAGAAACAAATAAGGTGTTCTATAAGCAGCTGGCAGAAGTTGTGCAATCGACAGCCCTTGTTCTCATGGGGAATTTCATTTTCCCTGGTATACATTAGAAATGTAATACAGCACAGAGAAAGCAGTCTAGGTTTCTAGACTGTGTGGAATACAATTTTGTGATGCAGCTGGTAAGAGAGCCTACCAGGGGCAGTGCCCTGCTGGACCTACTAATCACAAACAGAGAAGAGGGAGATATGGAGGTCAGGAGCTATATTGGGTAGTGTGACCATGAAATAGTAGAGCTCTCTATTCTTGGTGAAGTTGGGAGGGGGCATTGGTTTCTCAGTGCCTTCTTTACATCTGTTTTTAAAAGTCAGACCAATTATTCTGTGGGCATCCTACACCCTGATCTGGAAGTCTGGGATGGGGAGCAGAATTAACCCTCCACTATTCAGGTGGAAACAGAGACCTGCTATCCCACCTGGACTGCCACAAGACTAGATGGCATCCAATCAAGGATGCCGAGGGTGCCAGCAGTGGTGATTACCAAGCTACTTTCCACCATCTATAAATGGTCCTGGTAACCAGAGAGGTCGCAGAGTACTGGAGGCCTGGCAGCATGACTCTCATTTACCAGAAGTGTCATAAGGAGGATTCAGGGAACTACAGTCCTGTCAGCCCAACCTTTGCTGATGACTTGGATGTGGAGACTGAGTGCACCCTCAGTAAGTTTGCATATGACACCAGGAAGACACCTAGAAGAGGTCATTTCCAACCTTGGCAGTTCTACGATTCTATGAGATTATGCGCATTGATGAGGTTACCAGACTCTGGTAGGATCACTCCTAGCAGATCACTGCACATGAGCCATATTTCAGTGAGGTCTGTGCTGGTTTTATTCGTGTGAGATCTCAGCAAGAGAAGAACTTTGCAGTGCTGGTGGAGAAAGCAGAGCTCCTCTAGTTCCTCCAGCTGTTCGTGACTGGCCTCCCCCTGTTACTGAGAAAAGGGAAGTTTTGACATGCATGCCCCATTCTGGGAAAAAGGGCCGCAGCCACTTAGATGTGAGGTATCCTTATGGCAAGTTACCTAATTGCAGGGAAGGAGCAGAAAAACAGCAGTGCATACCAGAGTTGAAGTGAATAAAGCGGCCTCCCCTACTGTCCATCTGAGAGCTGGCTGTTCCTCTGCAGGGCAGCTGGAACAAGGATAAGTATTCTGTGCTGGAATTATCTCTGATGAATAATGAAAATGTTAATTTACATCTCCAAACATTAATAAAAAGATGTCAGAATCTGGGCAGTGGATGATGTGGCCTGGAACTACTTATTTCAATAGGAGTCAAAGAAGGGAGGAGAAAAGAGAAGAGGAATGTAAGTGGGGAAGATGCTCGCTGCAGGCAAGGAGGGAGGGCAGTGCACACAGGAGTGAAGGTTCAAGTGTATTTAAGCTCTTTTAAAGACAACTGTTGGAAAAGAGAGCTGTGAACTTTCGCTGCTCGAGAGAAATAAAAAGATGCTATTTGAAAAGATGCACTTTGATCCTACATGGGCACAGTAACCACTTTTTAAGTAACATTTTATGTCCTTCACTGTCTTCATTAAGGATCAGCTGAGCTCAGAAAAATGAATACAAACCCTGTATCCCACTGATTTCTTGTGGGAGTGCATCAGGCTCTGAATACTGATCCTTTCAGCAGGAAATAGTAATGGACTTAACACAATTAGTTGTTGGTAATGACACGGTGCCTTTCCCCCACACATCTCCAAGTACAGGCTGGTCACTGCAGGCCCCACAGAAACCCCATCACAATGAGCAGCTTCACTGAATTAATGCAACTCATGGCTGAGGAAGGCATGAAGGAGGAAGACAGAATGAGCCTCTGACTTCGGATGTGACAGACAGCCTGGTGTAAGTATGGGGCAGTGCCTGTATGGGTCTCAGGACCCGGAAACAAGGTCTCAGTGTAATGAGAGGATGTGCCCAGGACACTGGTGTGAGCCAGTGACAGAGGGCTGGAGCTGGATGCCCACACTTCACTTTACCCTGAAAACACTCTTAAAAGAACAACTGTAGCAAGTCACACCCCACTGCACATTTTACATTACAGCTTTATCACATTATCTAGATGGAAGTGTTTTCTTCAAGCTACAGTCCAGGAGTGCACTGAAAGAGCCTATTCCCCACAAGATACTGCTTTCACATTCCTTCTGAGAGTTAATCCTTTAAGGACTAACTAAACTTGCTGTGTGAAGACTTGCTAAACAAGCTGTCCATAACAGAATAACCCTTTCCTAACAACTTTCTAAAGTCATTCATGCTGAGATCTTAACTATAATAGGCTTGCTTGAGCACTTAAGGCCTCATTAACAGTGGAGTGAAAATAGGTAACTGTTTTTAGGGTGGTCTAAGCCAGGCTGGAGTGAGGAATGGGTATGAACGCGCTCAAAACTTAGGCAGGAGCACCACTTTTAGGCTACTTTTCCTCTTCATGCACAGAAATAGGATGTCAACAGCTTCCTAGGAAAAAGCCCCTACAACTGCCCTGCAGACCCATGGGGTGGCCATGCCCCAGGGCTCTGGTCTCCCACTGACCATCTCCTCCTGTAGCCACTGCTGCTCGCTCAGCAGAGAATCTTTGGCACCTGGGCCCACCAAGCCACTTCTCAGACTGTGCACTTCTGCCAAAAGAAGCGATCCAAAATGCCAAATAAAAATCTTGCCAAGTGGATTCTCTCAATAGCAGTCCCAATAGGATAAAATCGCACACAGATGAAACCAGACTTTTCTCACAGCTTGAGCATGAACTAGCACAGGTTCTGTCTGCTCTCGGCAATGAGCAATGCCTGCTTCGTAGCCAGAGATCATGCAAGAAAGCTTCCCTCTTGCTTCTCAGCAGCTGCTGCCCTGTGAACTGCATGAGCAAGGGGTAAAAGCACAGACCTAGAAACTGATGAGACACCAAAAAGGGTAATTCCTCTTATGAGCCCTACACCACCACGGGCATCAGATAACCCCAGCAGAAGAGCATGCAAAGATGCTTAACCAACAATCCACCCCACCCTTCTTATGGCTTAGAATCACAGACTGGTTTGAGTCAAGAGACCTAAAGTATCATCTAGTTCCAACCCCCAAAAAAGGAAAGGAAGAAGAAACACTTGGAGAACTTCAAAATCAGTGAAAACTAGGAGAAAGCCCTAGGTTAGGAGCCACCACAGAGAGATCCATTGCAACTGAAAGGCAAGGATAGCTTAAACTATTTTACAAGGACTGTTCAGCCTTCGGGTGTTTGACACCTTTCTGGAAGTGGGTGATCTCACCACAGTGAGTCTTAGAGGTTTTTATTGGACTCTCACCTAAACTTTCCCTTTTAAACTGGGGATGTGCAACAGTTTAATACATCTTATAAAGAAAAACAGTGAGTCTTAGAGAGGAGTACCATTGTTATGCCAAGATGCTTGTGGGTACTTCAGTTGATACACATGCGCATACCAAGTACACAAAGCCCTAAGAATAAATTTCAGCTGCTAGAGATGAGAAATGCTCACCGTGTTCTGGTACTAGAGAAAAGTGTGAAGCCATTGGCACAGAAAGGAAAAGTCCAGTCTGATGCAGGCAGATCAGTAGCTCCCAAAGGGTGTGAACAACAACCATGTGGTCCAGAGAGCTGAACGCCTTGGAGCATTTCCAAGGGAAACTTTCATGCTATCAGTACATGCTGGTCTGCAGCAGTCATCTGCAGAGAAATAGCTCAGGAAAAGGCATGAAACCTTGAGAACAAGCCTTTGTTTTAGCGAGTGGGAAGTGAGAAAAGGGCCTGTTTCCTTTCCTGTGCAGATGTTCTGGCATGCAGCTCATCACTGAGCTCTCAGGGCTCAAGCAAGCAGTACCACACTCACCTCAGGTATGGAACAAGGGAAGGTACAGCTACCCCCACCCCTCCACACCCAGCTTTCCCTGAGAAAACTGCTGAAATCACAAACATTCTGTACACAGCAACCCATGAGTTACTGGGAACCTGCTTAGAGGAGTGAGATGATTTTAACAGGTTTATTTCCCAAAAGGAAAATGCTGGAATAAATCAGTCTGAGATTACACAGCCAGTGCAGCCTTCATCTGAACTCAGAGAGCAACAGATTGGCTTTTGGAGCCTCTGTGCTTGACAGCCAGAAGCAGGAGGTGCCAAACACGAGGTGGGAGAGGAAGCAGATGTGGGAGAGGAGACCAAGCGTGCAAGTGAGCTGAGCTGCAGCCAGATAAATCCCCAGACATCTCACGGCAGGCAACTTCCCTCAGAGAGCAGAGCTGAAGCTTTCCGCAGGCCTGCTGGAAAATAAAGCCTGGTAGAGAGACTGTTTATTCTGGTTCACTTCCTATAAGTGACAGGGTGACCTTTACAGCACGCTGCCTGCGATTTGAGTGGCAGGCTGTTAGTGCAAGTGCCTGCCCTGCAGACACCTATAAAACACACGGTCCTTGGGAAAAGGAAACAGCCCATGTGTTTATCTTGCTGCATTGTTGGAACAGGCAGCTCTGCTGGACGGCGTTCCTCGCCAGAAGACTCTCCTTCAGTCCCTGCACTCAGCCTGCAAGGAAGCAGGCCCCAGACAAAAACAGCATCTCTTGCTCAGCTTGGTGCTGCAGCCCCAGGTCCCAGACCAGACCCCAAAGTGCTGCTGATGGAACCCATCCCAAAACAGCCCCTCTGAGCCCATCAGCTGGCATGATTTTCTAGAGAGGTGGAGGCTATCAATACAGCTTGCTGCTCTCCTGCAAAAAGACCAGAGTCAATAAAACATCGGCCACCCATCTTCTCCCCAGCTTTTCATCTCCTACAGAGCCAAACGTTCCTTGGAGAACAGCACATCCTCCTCCAGGAACATTCCACCAAATGGGATCACTGTGAGCCTTGCTCATGTCTATAAACTACTTGCAAGTCCTGTTCTTTTGATCATAAATCAGTTTACTGGTTTTCCACAGACCTCATAACTTGCCCATGTGCAGGTGTGAGTCTGGATTCAGATCTTGGCTCTAAGTAGCTAAGAGCATCTGTCCCAGGATGATTCCTCCCCCCCCCACCCCTATACATTCATATATTACAGCAGATCACACATACCATTGTTTGCCAACTTGCTTAAAACCACCGTTCCTCTGAAACAGGCAACCCATTGTTAGCAAACAGAAGTGGTGAGGAGAGGCAAAATAGAGCCCAGCTGCAACCCAAATTCCTTTTTCTCTGTCTTGAGAAGCAACAAACACCCTCTGTATGATGCCCTAAAGTGCTCCTTGAAGAAAGTGAGCAGTCTTCCCTGCCTGGTGCATGATGAGGGCCACAAACAAACAAGCAAGCAGTCTGCTTCCCAATATGCTCAGACCTTCCCCCCGACTAATGGGGCCACAGAGGTCTGCAGAAGGGTGCAACAATGACATAATGCTACATGTCCCCACTTTTGCACATGCTCTGGGTGCAAAGTGAAATCACCAGAAAAGCAGTTTACTTTCCTCTGTTCTGAACACAGCGCAAGGCATCCCTCCCTGTTTCAGCTCCTAATTGCAGGAACTGAGGAGGTACGTGAAGATGACACTGAGTCTCCTCTCTCTGTCCTTGGTAGGTCTGACAGACTGCAGGCGTCCAGCAGTACAGCCTGTGCTCTCATTATCACAGCACATCTCATGTCCTGTTGGTGGAGAACACTCCTGCATGGTGGGAAGGATACCAACTCCAGGTGACCAACTGAATGGTCCCAGGGCACTGAGTGCGGGGCAGCTCTTCCAAGCACTTATGTATTATTGGCATCCACTCAAGATTTCTCAGCAGTTCCTGCAGGTTTGCTGGGTGCCTGTGATTCTCCCTATGATTTCGAGCTGTTTCCCAGAATTACTTCTGTCTCCTAATTTGCACATTCAAATTGCTTCAGAAAAAAAAAATCACAATCCCCCTTGAAGTCATAATAAATTAACAAAATTTCTCATCTCTTATTCAACACCCTTTCTTCATTCCCGTTCTTTCCATGGGTTATGCCAAGTTGCCTGCCTTCTATTTGCATTTGTGCAAGATTGCAGATTTATTTTTTTTCTTTTCAGTAAACTAAGCACTAACATTCCGGAGGCCTTTGCTGGCTGTCATCATTTCTCTTCACTCCTCTGGCTCTTGGCTACATTATTCTCTCTTGCAGGGGCATCACTTGCTGAGATCCATTCATCCATGCTCTGTCCTCTGTCCCACCTCCAACACTGGCTTATCCTGGATTTGTAAGCAGCACCCCTAGGAGGAAGACTTTCACTTCTTAGTTGCTGAAATCTCAGCTCAAGGCATAGTTCCTCTAAATACCTCCAGAAAGCAGCTGCAGCCAAAAGTCCTTCAGAAGATGGAGTCCTACCTTTGCTTTTAGCACCCTCCTCCTTTCGTCATCTATCCTTGAGCCCAAGTGAGCTCAGTTGCTCCTGAGTACTGTTGACAGGCGAGTAATGTCACTAGAAGTGGCCATGTCCAATGCATTCAGCTTTTGTCAAAAAATACAGCATATCTCAGTCCACTGAACCTGATGACAGCACACATCAGTGAGTTACACACTGCTGTCACACCACACCGGTAGAAAGATGCCTCCATTTCCACGTATCTATATTCTAAACCAGCAGGTGCTTCCATGGTATCTGAGATCCTCTTCCTCCTGCCATGCACAGATCTGCATGGGACAAAGACCCAACCTCCACCATCTCTCCTGCTGTGTTCTTCCAAGCTGTGCTGCTGTGGCTTCACTTAGGTGACAAGAGACCTAAGGAGAGCACTGATGCCCAAGTCTGCACTAACTGCAGAACTGTAACCCCACCAGGGCATCATAATCCCAGGATGTGGTAAGGACGTGGGGCTGATGTCCAGCAGATTAACTGGACATCCACACAGCTAGACTGGGCTATCAACATTCCTTTGCTCCCAAAGGAAACTCTCACTCCCAAACCACTGCTCCCACCTAAACAGGCAGCACTCCACCTGGATGTGTGATGCCTGGTAACTGCTGATAGCATGCTTTCACAAATCAATAGCATTTCAGGTATTTTCTCCCTTATTTCCCTGTTCCCAGGTAGAAACCAATCCTCCATACCTCCAGCACAATTCAATACAGTGCACAGAGCAAACTCCGCATCCTGTTCATAAACAGGTTACGAAAGCATCCAACATTCTCCATAGCCCTAAATACATTGCTGCAGAGAAAAAGCACTTCTCTCCCATCATAGAGGATGCCGTCCAGAAGAATTTCTTGTGAAGAGCTAAAAGGACTCATAATCCCTGCAGAGAAGCAGCAGCTCCATCAGTGACATAATTAAGGGTGAGATTCAGTGAAGTGCCATGAGGGACACCCTGAGACCTGTACCGATGGAGCAAGTTCATTCCCCACCTCCTCAGGGAGGGAGCTTGGACTGTGCCTGCTTTTTGGCATCTTCAATGAAGAGCATAAGAAATGAGCCCTCTGGAGCAATTTGTAAAACCCCTCCTGTGAAAGGAGCCGTGCTTGCAGCTGGCAGCAAGTCCTCTGTGCCTGGCCAGGAACACACTCCCACTGCTGCTGCATGCGGGGAGTGGGGAGGAAAGCGTGCCCAGTGCATGACTCACATAGGAGTCAAAGGAGAAGAATATCAATATTAAGCAATCTCTGACACTGGAGGGGACCCAAGCACAGCAATGTTGACTTATGGCCTGATGGAGTTGTTTTATAGCTGCTCATTACAGTTTATGTGAGCTGATGCCTCAGCATTGTAAGTATGCGCTTCCCCCCCCCCCCAATTCACACAGCCTGAAGATCCTTTGATTTTTGCAGCCTTTTCTTCTTGCCAGAAGCGTGAGTCTGTAACATGGGCTACAGCTCTCCTTGAAGGAGCCTTCTAGACCTTGACTGCAACACATCTTAAGAAAAATAAACCATTGCTTTTCTTTCTGTTCTGCTTTCTGTACAACCACACTCACTTTAGATCTTCTATTGAAAATAAGGAATAAATGGGATCCTAGTTATCTTTTTCCAGCCCAAACTGTCTCAATCCATTTGACAAATTGCTTGGCAGCAACAGTTGCTTGAAAATTAGACAATTTGGGAAAGAAGAAATTGCTATGCTGTGTGATATCCTACTGGCACTCAGAACATTTGCTGCTCTTCTGGGGGTTATTAGGTGACCTTTTTGCTCGAGGTAACTCAAAAATAAATGCAGAAGACAAGGAAATAAGAGTGATCCTTTCCAAACATGAGCTGCAGAAATGTATTTCATGGAAAAGCTACGATCAGGCAGACCCTTCCCTGCCACGCATTTGGAGGCAAGTACCAACTTCTCTCAAAAACCACAGAGGAATGGTGTGCTACAGGAAAGAAGTCGCTCTAATCTGAGCATTTTACACCATACACTCAAAAAAAACCAATTCATTTTGCAAAGCTGTGAGCCCTTCTACCCCAGAATTTCTAGCCTCTGTGTATTTGGCTCTGCCTCTGTTTCCTGAACAGACAGCGCTACCTTCAGACACTGGCTGGGGGAGAGAAAACCTTTGAAACTCCATCTCCCTGTGTCCCTGAGCAGAGCTGATGGCACACACAAAGCCCACAGCCATATAATGCCTTTCATCTTTGCCAGCATTTAGGACAACCTCCCTCAGCAAAGCTCCTCAACAGCTAATTAGGCTTTAAAGTTCCCTTGCAAGGCAGATTAAGGTCACCTGGAGAACAGGTCAAGCTGCTTGTTGCAAATAACTTCTTATCCAAAATCCTTCATTTCTTTGGTTACTGACTTATAGAAATGCTCTAGCCCCACACACTTTCTTCCCCCTATTTCCCACTTTCTTAGAATCATAGAATCATTAAGACTGGAAGAGACCTCTAAGATCATCTAGTCCAACTGTCCACCTTTTAGCAATAATTACCAACTAACCATGCTCCTCAGCGCCAAATAAAAATGTTTCTGGGACACCTCCAGGGTTGGTGGCTCCACCACTTCCCTGGGCAGCCCATTTCAGTGTCACACCAGCCTTTTGGTGATGAAATGTTTCTTAATATCCAACCTGAATTTCCACTGGCAAGACCTGAGGCCATTCCCTGTCATTCTATTGCTGTTACCTAGAAGAGGCTGACCCCCACCTCATTACAACCTCCTGTCATGCAATTGCAGAGAGCAATAAGGCCTTCCCTGAGCCTCCTCTTCACCGGAGTAAACAATCTCAAATCCCTCATCCACTCCTCATAAATCCTGTGCTCCTTTTTTCTGTTCACCAGCTATTTTTGCCAAGTGCCAGTCAGCACCAGGGTTGTGTGCATGGCTCCTGCCTGCCAGAGACACAGGCACCATGCAGTGCCATTTAAACAACACTGCTCTGCAACCTGAACTTCAGGTGGAAATTTGATGCAAGAGAGAAGAAGAAATTGCCAGACTGCAGGACCCCATCATCACATGTTTGATCTCTTGATTCATAGAGGAAATGGACTGCTTTGTCTGCCAGTCACACCATAACTCCTCAGAGCCACATCTTCAGAAAATGTAGAGCACCCAACTGCAAGAAAATCACGATTCCACAAAGCACTGCAAACTTGGTGTACAGACACTTCAACAACCCTGATGTCAGAAGTTCATTTTAAGAAGTCCTTGCCTTTGTGCTGTCAGCCACCTAACCATGAATGAGATTGATGTAGCCAGGAGCAAATAAGTTTGCCCTGAAGCACAGAATCAGGCCTTGGGTGAGCTGCAACTCATCATTTCACCATCCCCCTACAACAGGCAGACCTGGGCCAGTAGCAGTCTTTTTGAAGAAGCATCTTAAGCCTCCCACCTAGGAGGTGCATAGGCCAGCTAAACTCTTTCATTGGAATGATTTTAACTGTCCAACAATTTAACACTGAATGTTGTTTGTTTTTTTTTTTCCTTCTGTTGTAAGGGGTTATTTTGAACACAAGTAAAATGTTTTGAAAGATTTCACATCAGCTCTAGTTCAAGCTATACGGGAAACATTAAATGCCACATCAAAATATCATTCCTGTTCATTTAAGCAAAGTCAGTTTGAGCTTCAATTTCCTTTATGCCTTAAACCCCTGTATAATCAACAAATATACAGCACAGTTAGGCTGGTATTTAGAGGGTGTACAGCTGGAAAGATTATCACTTCAAAAATGGATAATAAAAAACAAATGGAAAAGCTTACCTGCTCCCTAGGCTCACAAAAACAAACAAACACAACTCCAAGAGGAGCAATCTCCAGAGAAAACCCTTCCCCAGGGGCAGTCAGCCCTTAAATGGGGCCTAGGAGAGGTGCAGCCAGGCTCCCCCCCTTCGGTCACACAGCTGAATCGCCTTCACCTGTGCTCCATGGCTGACTGAGTGCTGCCTCAGGTGATCAATCAGTGCTTCAGGCCGGGACTCAACAGTTCCCATACAACCCTTTTCATGATGGGTTTTCTGCAGCATCTCATCCCTTATCCACTTTGACTGCATTTCATAATAATTATGGAATACTTCAGGGCAAGCTTATGGGTTGCCTTCTGTTCTATTGCGCTATCCTGCTCCATGCTACCAAAAATCTACAAACTGCCAGCACCACATTTTAAAAACAGTTTGCAAAAAAAGTCAGTCAGACAGGACACAGCTGGCTGTAATTTAATGGCTGCAGAGTATTAAGAATAGAAACAACTTCAGAATGCACCAAAATAGCCAGGAATATCAGACCCTTGGCTGACTTAACACCCAGCAGTCGCTGTATGAGAGGGATGAATAGAAAAGCTCTAGAAGATCCTTTAATTCCAACAAGCAATTGGCAACCACACTTTAACCTGCTGATGCAGAGTCCTCTTTGCTTTGCCTTTTATCCTGGCTTTTAAGATAGATCTAACCAAGACCTGGCTCACATATGCTGTACTCTGAGCTTATTTCCTGTAGGGTTTTATTACTGTCAGTTGCTGTTACTGCTGCTTCAGAGACAAATTCAGATATTAAACACAGTCGACTTAAGCTTTGAAGCTGAACAAAGCTCTATGCAGATGTTTGACAGGAAACGGCAGTCCTGGATTCCTAACAATTTTTGGGAATCGTTGTTTCTGATAGCGGAAGACGTTTAGGAACAAGTACAAGTGGAGCAAATGGAGTACACAGCAAGCCGCAGGACAGTCCCCGTGATATTCAGATCAGACACACGTACAGCTTTTTGGATTGGAGTCCTTCCATTCATAAATACATTGAATATTTCAAAAGCTGTATGAAGAGCTCGCAAATGTGAGATTTTGAATGCTGCCTTTATCTCTGTACTTCTCATGCTGTTTACCAATTTTGTTTTTCAACTATTATCCCCCTCAAAAAGATATTCAAACCTGACAAATCCCAACTCCTTTTCCGAGCAGTAATATATTTTAGCCTTCTTTTTTCCCTTTTTGCTGAATTTTTTGCTGGGGTGCAAACTCCACGCATGTGAACTAGAATCCATAACTGAGCTAGTGAATTGTTGGCAGGTCTCTGAAAGTGAAGGAACACTCCTGTTTTGAAGGTACACTTCTTCTGCATGTCGGCCTCTGAGGAATGTCTGGTATTCCCTTCACAGCTCCCTGCTTATCTGTCCCAGATGTACCTCCTACCAGCCATGACTGGAAGGAATGAAGGTGTGAAGTCCTCCTTTTCCTCCATTGGGCTATCTTTGCCTCAGGGACACGGAAGTAGCCACATCTTTTCTAGCCTGCAGGATCAAAACAGGGCTATGGGGATGCCCAAGTTAGTTTGGTGCATGTGAACATGGTTCTTAATTTGGAGGTCCATCAGCAGTGGAATACACATGGAGACGTGTCTGCAAATTCAGTGTCCTCCCAGGTATGACAACATGCAGACATACAATCCAGGAACCGGAGTTGTCTGATCTTATCCATGGATCAAGTCAGTAGCTCCAGGGCAATCCCCTGCCACATCACCTTGAGACTGGAGAAAGGGCCAGGACCACAAAAGTTTGCAATAGGTACCTTATAGTATAGGCCAGGAGCCCTAAAGGAACACTAGTGAAAATTAATAGAAAAAACACAAAACAAAACAAACAACAACAAAAACACCAATGACAAATAACCATTATTTCTTTTACTTCACCTACATTTATTTGACGAAAAGTATGTGCTCTTCACAGTTCTGTGAGACAAATGAAGAAAGGACCTTTTGTTTTTAATAAAACTGATGTACAATTGGTTTGATGGAAGAATGAAATGCATTTATTTCTCACTAGCTTATCCATGTGATTTCGGTGTCTGAGACACTCTGGCAGCCAGGGCACATGCTCTGGAGCATAACCATCAAGCTACACCAGTTCAGTACTGTTGCCACCATGGTTCACAACAGTCTTTGCTGTTTTTGTCAATTTCTGTTTTTCTCAAAACAGGAGAGTTGTTGGTTGGGATGACTAACTTGCTTTTCCTGTCAGATCATTTTGGGATGTATTTACCACTTCCCATAACTGGCTGAAGCCTGTGGCTTAGTGGCATTTTCGTCTGCAGAAAAGCCACCATCTTATGGTTCTCCAAGAGGCTGGGCAGCAAAGGTGTGCCTAACAATTGCCAAGCAGCAAGAAAGGCAGTCCAAGGGAACCTAGGTCAGGCCAGTGTGCTTGTGAAATTAGGATGGGCAGAGCTAGAGGAGATGGTTAATTATGAGAAGAAGAGTGAGAGGGAAAGAAAAGGAGGGTAAGAGAGAACAGGAAGAAATGTAATTTGAAATTGAGATCAAGGATGCTGAGGATGCAGTTGGAGGAAACAACCAGCTGGGACTGGGCTCATCAGTATTAATCTTTATACTGCTTTACCCTAGTGGGAAAGTTGGACATGAAGTCCAAGCTCTTGGCTCATGTAGCATCTTTCTTGTGGCAAGATCTTTTGCATGGGACAGAATTTCCTCTCCTTGAGGACAACCAAGAGAAAAGGAGAAAGAAGCTGAGCCGATATCCTCAGTATGTAATTTCGCTTATACTATTGCCAGGTAAATTTCTGCAAAAAACTTTGCTGAGTGGATCCAAGAGCCAGAGTAGAAGGCTGTAGCAGCTGAACATTTGTTTTTCCTTTGCACTGGTATGCTACTTATTGACTGAGAAATATAAATTTAATAAAGCTAACACTTCCAGAGTGTTCATTACTCTATGTCTCTTTGCTGCATTTAATTTCCACGTGGAAGAAGTGATAATCAAAGCATCCAACATTACTGTCTTTCACTTTTGTACCTCTGAAAAGTTTACTCTTTGGGATTAGTGAATCAGCTTCTGGAAATAGGAACTCCTGGACTCCTGCAAAAATGCTCCTGGGCTCTTAAAAGCAGATTTCTGACCTCCTAATTTGCTTATGGAATTTTGAAGAGAGTTGAAAGGCATAGCTATGCATTTATTAGCAACATTTGGCACAGCATAACTCTGAAGGAATGGCTAAGAACTTATGATCTCTGTAAAGTAAGAGAGGCAAATTAACCACTGATCTTTTGAGATTCAGATTTCTTCTCCTTAAAACAAGGATAACCTCAGTTTATAACCGTTAATTATCTCAGTCCCGTAGATCACAACAGCATTGCCAACTATACCAAATCCCGCTATACTCACCCTCCCATTTCTCATGTGCACACTCCCTTTCCAACCTGAGCCTTCCAAGATAAGCCTACATTTCAGTCTGGGTGGGAAGAGAGCCTGAAGGGACCACAAGAAATAATGCAAGGCCAATGAAAGTGCGGACAGAAGCCAAAAGTGCAGTTCTAGTAGTGACTGGGGAAGGATGTAAGTGTGCATGAGGGAGGCAAACCTCTTGCAGAGGCCTGTTAATTGCCCTGCCATCTGTCCCCCCCCCCCCCCCCCGTGGCAAACCGCCCTTGGGCTGCTGAGCCCAGGAGAATGATGCTGAAGCTAATGTATGCTGCTGTCAAGGCATGTTGCCAACATGGTAAGAAACTGCTTGTGGAAGGATGCTTGTATAAAGAGCTGAGATAACAGGGTGGTAAAACAGTGTATAAAAAGACACATTACTTTAAAGTATATAGAGCGGAGTGCTGCAGTGAGGCAATGGACCATAAAAATAATGTCATTTGCCAGCCCAGAGTCATTACCAGGACAGTAAAATTGTTTGCTGGAAAGAGTAGGAGCAGGCTGCTGGCACAAGCAGTTCCCACACTGCGATGGATACCTACACACAGCTCTGATGGAACCAGCACTGACAGAACCAGAATAGGCAGTTGCTGTTAGCCATGCTTTGTCTGGGAGCTGCTGGTCTGGGAAGCAAGTCCTGGCAAACAGATAGAAAAGAAAGAGGAAGCTGCAGGGTATTTGATTTGGTCTTAATTTTTCAAGGTAAGATTTTTTCTTTTTCTAGAAGTTCCAAGAGATGTTGATTAATTTAACTGAAAATAACACAAGACGAGTAATTCTATTTATCTTTCCTTTTTCAAGACTGGAAAAGAAAATAATCTTTCTTGTTTTCCTCAATGAAACTGAAACAATGCAGCCTTGTTTGCCTTTGTTTTGATAGCTCCCATGCTGATGCACCAGCATCTCCATTTGTGCCAGCACAGCTGTGGGAATACACGTAATCCCTCTCTCTCCACTGGTCGGTGTGTTCTTCACAAGCAGAACACAAAACAATGTAGGCCCTATATTAACAATGTTATTTGTGTGGGAACATAGGACAAGGGAATGAAGGGGGAAGAGAAGAATGACAAAGTTGTTTTTGCACAACAATGGCTACGTGCTAATTTGAGAACTCATCCCTGTGTTCCCTCCCCAGATAGCGTATATTCAGGACATGAATTATTTGTCTTTTTTTTTAATTAAATTTCAAAAATCAAATGTTTGAAGATAGGGGGCAATGGAGAGAAAAAGATAAAAGGATCAGGATATGAATGCAACCATTCTTATTTATGCAAAAAAGCACAGCTCTGTGGATTTCCCCCATCTGTTCTGTTACATGGAACCAAATTGGAGTTAAACGCACTTTTAAAATAAATCATTATGGCCTAAATTGAGCATGATTTGCAGGGAAAATAAAGCCATATGTGCCACATTAATTTCTCCTTTTTGCTCTATCCCACTTCTGCTTGGTTGGATAGTCATACTCTGTTCTGAAATGGTGTCTCTGATGCCGGAAGCAGGAGGCGACACTACATTTTCAAAAGTGAGCTTGGCTGTGTCACTAAAATCAATGGCAGTGTCCATGGTGTTTGGAGTTTACAGTGGTGAACCTCATTTAAACTGGTACAGACTGGGAGGAAATGTGGTCACATTGAACAAAACATGCCAGCATAACATCCAAAGCATAAGGCGAGGCAAGGTGCAGTACCAAAGGAAATGAAAACCCTCTTGCCCTTGTATGAGTCACTATTAGTTCTTTGGAACTAATTGCATTGCACCAAACTCATTGGTGATGGGAGTGTATTTTAGAGGAGCACCTAGATTTCCAAGTCACATTAGGGAGATTTCACAGTAAGTTATGTGCCATGGAGCACTCCATTTCCATGCAGCTTAAACATGGAAGGAGGAGGTTTGGTGGCCTCTGGTGCTGCCAGAGGAGAAGACAGTCAGTGACTCAAAAGGTTTCCAGGGATTCCAATTCCAGAACATTGACCACACAGCACTGGCTGCAGGTCAGCCCACTGCAAACTATAGGTCAGACTCAATGAAGACACCAGTGAGCAAGGCAATATCCCTTAAAAGAAGAGCAACCAGCAAAGAAGTAGCAGGAAGAGTCCTTGCAGACTCTGCTGCTGATGGTGCAGGTGGGGAATAAATAAGATGGAAAACTCTGTAAAAGCTCAACATTTTGAAGAGTACTCAGGCAATTTTTAATCCTCAGTATTTTCCAGCACAGGCAGGATACACGCCTGGGTTAAAATTCCTGCTTTTCATCCCAGTGTGTATATGTACATCATGAAGGACATTTATTGAATACATTTTTTTGATGTTTCTTGGAAAAATATTTTAGACTGCATCTCTCCTGGGAACTGATCTACCCAAGTTTTATACCTATTCATAGACCGCAGGCAGAAAAGAAGAAATATTCATGTTTACAGAGTGCACAAAAATACCACTTTGCAGTTTAATGAAAAGTGACAGCAGAAACCTTCTGTTCTCTCTTGCTGCAGCAAGAGAAACACTTACTTTTAGTGCTCCTGTCCCCAATGTTCTTGAACTCCTTTCCTTTTATGTGTCATAGAAAGATTGGCAGAACTATGTTTGCCTTCAAGGTCAGTATCCATTACTCTATCAACCACAGTGCACAGCACAAATGATTCAGCTTCCTCTCACCTAACTCAGGAATGCCGGCAGTCTGCCTGAATCAGGTTCTGGAGAACTGGCTGACTGCAGTTGCAAAGACACCCACAATATTGATAGTCCTACATCAACATCCTTATCCAAAATACTTCTGAATTCCAGGGTGAACTCAAACCCTATTTCCAGCCCTTCCAAAGGCAACAGTCCTGCAATATGACTGTCTGTCTTTCTTGGTCACCATTCAGGTCATCATCACTACCATTCTGTGGTCACTGAGGGATGAAGCTTTGAATTGCAAATTGGTGGCACATTTTGTCCGCAGCAGTTGCCTGGAGACAGAGAGATGGATAGGTAGGGATATTGGCAATGTAACATACAAGGAAGAGCATTTTTGCTAGGATTTTCTAACAAGCACCCTCCTGCTTTCTGCTGTTAATCTCTGACAAATGGGAGAAACTCCCTGTAAGCTGCCTTTTGCTCTGTGAGTCTCTCAGTGGGTCCCACTCCTTTCTTTGGCAATGCCTCCCACCCCCTGCTAGTTTCCATGTCTCCAAGGACCCAGAAGAAACATTTCCCACCACTGCCAAATAACTTTCATGAGATAGGTATTCTTCTATATGTCATAGTGTTTTTTTAACGTGCGTTGGTTGACCACTTCTAGGTTTTAACTATACATTCAGTGATAAATGAAGGCTGCGTTAAGCGTTTAATTCCCTGCTCAAATGTCACTAAGCAAAATGTAATTAGTTGTGGAAAAACACCACAGTACGAGATCCTCATGTACACTGGATTTATTTGCTCTTAAACAATTTCCTAACCCTGAATTCTCCAAGCACACAGGGTTCTGCTGTTCAGCACTACCACTGTGTGAGTTTGAAGCAATCAGAAGCAGACAATGCAGCATTAGGTGCTAACAGCAAATGGGAACTCTGCGGCCTGCTGGCTGCAGGCCTTTCTTCCATTGTTGCTCACGAACAAATGAAGTGCACAAACTCTTTGACTGGGTTCATGCACTGCCCTTGCCAGCATTAGCAATGCTGGCTTGCAATTCTCATCTGTCTGAATGTGGATAATTTACAGATTCTCAACACCCAAGACTACTAATGCCTCACCTTGGCTTCCATTGAGCACAGAAGGCTGGCAGGACACTTCCTCACATTGCTTACCATACTCTTTCTTTGGCACTGAAAGTCATTTCATTCTCCTGAGAAGAGCCCTTACATTGTTGTATTGTTCTATAAAATAGGATGAAGCTGCATAGTGGGTCCTCTTGGTGACCTGAGATGGATGAAGGGTCATCAGAGCTGCAAGGAGCCCATCTTATCCTTGGGCCACTGTTCAGATGCTCAGTACACAGAGGGAATCAAAAAAGGTGCAGCAGCATCACCATTATGGCCGTGCAGCTAAATAGCCACAATCTTCCTACTCCTGTTGGTTCTCAGTTGATCCCTGCTAATGTCTCAACAGAAATGGCCTCACAAACACATGGGTTTCACTTGGATGCTCCTTCTCACCTTCTATACTTTCATGACTCATTTAATTCCTCTGTTTTTTTTGTATCTTTTACATGAGGCACTGAGCTCTAGCTGAACCTGCACTTAATTGGTTAAATTGGTTTAGAGAGCATATTTCTCCATTTCAAATTATTTTGGCAACAGGGCTTTATGGTAGGGCTAAAGAACCACTGGTAAAATATCTCCCGGTAGCCTAAGCTCCAGTCCTAAGACAGAAGTAAAATGTGCTTGTGTTCCTCAGCTGGCTGACCAAGTTGGGCATGGAGGTTACTTGCAGGAAAACACTCAGATGGATTTTTCTCTTACTGAGCTGAAGCCTACGGATTTTGATGCCTGTTTTCATTTTGAAAAGGACTGTCTGGGCTTCAATATTTGAGTACGTATCTTGGTCCCAACTTAGCTCTTGTGTCATTAGTCTGCTTCTGGCCCAGTGTTTCCCTGATCAACATTTTTCACTAGACAGAAGCTTGAATCTATGGGCTATAAGGGATCTGCAGCATGTGCCAAAAACGCAGTAGTCTGGATGCTCTTGAAACTGTGTTCCCAAGGTATACTGTGGGAAATGGTGACCACTCAGTTGACATGCAGTCTGAATCTCTGCACTGATTATAACCAGAGCATCCTTGTGGATCCACACCTGAGAGTTGATAATTGCTCAGTCGTAACTGCGAACAAAAATCCTGTGTTATTCAACCCTCATTTTGAGACTCAGTTCTAGAAATGTATCACTGCATAGGTTGCTCTTTTTGGATTTTCTGTGTTTCTCATAAATCTGTGCCTCAGGACTGCTGTGCAGTGGGAATTTCCCAAGCTGTGAGCAGCAGACTGATAGAGGAGAGATGCAGATGCAGAATAACAATGCTTTTAGAAGGAGGGGTGACAGTGGGCCCACACAGCAATTGCTGTATCAGCTGAGACTCAACACCTCAGATAATAAGGGGATGATCAGCTCGGACAGACACAGGAGAAGACAAAGGAGTCACAAAATCCTCATTACAAAAAAGGAATGTCTTCTGCTTCTGTGGTTGTGATAGTGCTCTGAGCAGAAGCACAACTAAACTGTCTTTCAACAGGGATGCAGTAATGCTTAGGTATTTTCTTAAGGAGAAAATATATATTGATTCACAGAAAAATCAAGAAGAGTCAGTTCAGATTCTCCCTCCATCAGAACCCAGCAGAAAACATGAGGTTACCAATGGCAGGGACTGGAAAGTGGGATATCAAACTGGTATTCTCACTCATCTGCTGCACAGTATTTGCTGTAGCAATCGGGGCAGTGCTGAAACCTTGGCTACCTCAGATTAGGTGCAAACATAGTAATGACCTACTTTCCAAAGACATCAAGTGCTTGGAGCTCCCAGTAGGTCTGTGTGAACTTGCTCCTTTTTTTGGAAACAAGAAAACAGGCCCCTGTAATAAACATGTGAAAATGTAGCTGCAGCTGTTTAAGTAGGGCATGATATTTTGTCCCTGGTGAAGTCCATGAAGACAGGCTTCCGTCTTCAGCTTTATAGAACCACTGCTTTCCAGTTACTGCATGTATTGAGTTAGGACTACAGAGAGTAACTCATACCCACTGCTGTTTGGCTCTGTGGATGAAATGCAATATGTAAAACACCAGCCGCTACAGTTAGCAACAGATGAAGGATTGTACAGTAGTGGTAGGAGGTTTGCCATCCTCTTCTATCAGTTGGAAACATGAGCTTTACCAAGAAATCCCAGTTGCTTTTCAAAAATCTAAATTTCACAGAACATCTGCTGTGTCTCTGCTAATGAAACTGCATGGATCTTGTTGCTTTTTTGAGAAATGCGCTCATGTCTGGGTCATTACATTGAGTACATCTGTCACGTATAAAACAACCAATCAGAAGGACTCAATTAAACAGGTTTTCTCAGCCTATTCTTATGAATAACATTTGATTTTCCCGATTCCAGTTACTATCAGAATTATATTCAAGAGGGAGGGAGATAAAGGAAAGAGAGCAAGAAGGACTAGGAGTCTATCACTACATGTGAAACCAGTCTACAGCATCCTGAACATGGGGCAATAATGCCAACTGCATTAGTGTTAGAGTGCTTCCCCCTGGCTTTGTGGTTAGGTATTTCTTCCAGGAGAAACCCCTAGAAAAAAATGGTTAGATTTGGCAAATAACCGTCTTGCCTCCCTCTATTTTGGCGATAGTTCTCTTTTCATACGTTTCCATCAGTCGAGGTTAAGCATCTGGAAAGGGAAGAGAGATCCTTAAGACAACATATTGTCAAGCTCCAAGTTTAAAGTATTTAAAGTATTTTTAGTCATGTTTCTGCCCTCCCTACTGTGCATCTTCCACTGTTACTACCTAGTTACACGAGCATAGATTTATGCAGCATCGATTTTTTCTTACAGCTGACAAGGCCTAAGAGAATGGCAACGGGGAAATTAAGAGTAAAATGTTACCTTGACTGCATCTTTAAAGGAATCGCTCTGCTAACAGCACCAAATTAACTCCTGCAAAAATCGTAACTCAAAGCCCCTTGGGCATCTGTAGCATTTTGTATCACAGTATGAGACACTAACTTTTATATCTGATTACATACATGCACTGTGACTGAAATACTGCTGCTGAGGGAACCATAACCTTGAATTATCCTGACATACTTCAACATGCCAAACCTCAGCCACTGGACTGCTAGTGCATGGGTTTTCCTATATTTAGTGACAAAGAATATGTCTTCCTTTCTTCTTTTTTGGCCAACCCTTTTATTTGTACGAGAGTCATCTGGTGGGGCAGCAAAAGAAGGCATCAGATTCAGTTTCAAGAATTCAGTTCTACTGATTGCAAATACTTACTTCATAATATACCTGTATCTTAAATTTAGACAGATGATGGCAGTTTTACATGCCTGACTTTAAATATCAGCATCCTCAATATGTTTTGACTGGCGAATATAGCAATGAAATAGATCCTTGCTGTCACATGTGCCAAAACCCTCATAATAGGTGCTGAAGGATAGAAATCAGTTAAATAGTTGCAGTAATGACTGTTATTATAATAAAAGACTCTGCGGTTTCCCACTGTTTAGGGTTACAGGTACCTTTCTAAGTGCACTTGCTTCAGTGAGGGGGTCCTGGCCTCCAGGCCAGGGTAGCAGATAAGTTATTAAGAGGAGGCAGCGCTGTCCACATGGATAACACCAAGACATGCAGATCCTCTGGGCCCCATATGACAATTCTGAAGCTCTGAGACTCAGTTATTTTGCATTAGACTTTTCCAGCTGAAGTGCCAGTAAGAATATGAGGGCATGTGCTGTTACTTTTCAGAGGGAAATTCTTTTGTAGCATGAAATGCAGGTTATCTGTTGCTTCTCTCTGAAAATGCTGAGATAGCCTTGGGGGAGTGTAAAGCCAATCTGGCAGAAATTCATCCACACAGTCTTGTAGGAATTGTTCCTACAAGGGAACAGGGAGGCAGAAGTATACTCAGAACAGGTCATTCAGTTTTTGTTGGGAGTTTCTTCCAAGAAAAACAAGGGGAGGGGAAGTAGCAGTTACACACTGTGGCAGACCAAGGGAGGAGGGCCTGGAAGTGGATGGAGGAGTGCCTGGACGTTGTAGCTTAGAGCAAGAGAGGATCTGTTCTTGAGCACAGAGAAGGCAACTGGTCCTCCTGCGTATGACTCACGAATCCTGAGATTTCTGTGTTGTGCTGAGTCTCCCAAAGGCAAAGATCACCATGGCACGCACCTCAGGGGAAGGCAAAGCCACATGCCACCATGTGGGGTATTGCCACCCTGCAGGCACAGCCAAATGGCATAGAATCACAGAATATCCCGAGTTGGAAATGATCCATAAGGATCACTGAGTCCAACTCCTGACTTGACACAGAACCACCTAGAAATTAGACCATGTGTCTGAGAGCGTTGTCCAAATGCTCCTTGAACTCTGTTGGAGTAACTTGCTTTCACTGTTGGAGGAGAAATGGAAACAGCCCAATGGAGATATTGCTCCTGAGCTTTCCCCTAGCCCTTCACATTATGAGGTACAAGAGGAATTTCCCTCTGTCCCTTCACTTGCGCAGAGATTATCAGGGGAAACTCCTCAAGCTTCTTGTTGGGGCCTCCAGACAAACTTCTGCAGTTTTTCCTGATGAAAAAATGCCCTGAAGAACTGCTACTGGAAGAAGCCGATTTATTAAAACAAATAAATTCTTTAAAAGCAGTTAAAGGTTTTATATGCTATACAATATCTGGTGTTAATCCCGTGTTACTTGCTCTGTGGGCAACACAACCATCTCAGAAGGTGATGAACAGTGCACCAAAGAAATTTTTTCCTCGTAGACTCTCATGACCATTGGTTCTTAACCAGGTAATTCTCATTTAAATCTCCCATGTCTTACAGTATGCCAAAAGTAAATTTCTCCTCCCTCCAATACCACAAAAGCAATCACCCCCCATAAATGTCCATAAAGAAGAGCCAAAATACTGTGGAAACTAAGCTTCTGCTGTTTTAGATGCATGAATGTACAAGATACTCCAACTCCCAGACAAAGCCACAAACTGGGATTTGAGTTGCTTTTCCTTATTCTTTTTTGCTTTCTTTCTTATTTCCTCCCTCTTTTTTTCTTTATGAAAATGGATATTCATTAAATTCCATAAATTTGAACTTATTCTACACTTTGTGAGTATGAACGTAATCAGCTCTGACACATGTGCTTGTTAAGAGTGTAGCCCAGTGGAGTGAAATCATTTAATCAAGTCAAGGTTAAAGCAGCCTTGTTATTACTTGAAATGACTGTAAAATCATCTGAATAAAATCCTTGGAGGAAACACTCTTTTTTTTTTGACTGGTCTCCCAAAAATTTCTCTAAGATTATATTACCCCATGTCATCTTCTCTAGTTAGCACGTGGGTGAAGCCTGTCATTTGGTTCAGGGATGCCAGAAGTGGCTGCTGCCCTTTACTTGTACTTTTCCCTGCTGTAGCTGAAAGAGCAGCCTGGCTTCCCACAGATAACATAAATTAGGATGCTTGGGTGCCACAGGAAAAGGTGACCACCATGGTGGGGTTTGGCATCTGTACTGTGCCATCTCAGCTTAATAAGAGGAATAGAAAATGCTCCCAGGCAAAATCCTTGATAGTATGAACTGCTTTTTTGTCAAGGACACCAGCTCTTATTTCACACCGTGAAAAACCAACTCTCTCAGCAATAAAAACTCAAGTCACAGCAAAACACGAGTATGTATAGTTTTAATGGGAAAGCAAACAAAATATGTTTCTTCCTGAACCAGTCTTCACATATCATAGAATCGTAGAATTACTCAGGTTGGAAAGGACCTCAAAGATCATCAAGTCCAACTGCAGCCTAACCATAGTACCCTTCACATTATCTCATTTATACAGGTTAGATTCTTTTACTCAAAGACAGAGAATGAGAAAAGCAGTGAAAGCCATCGGCCGTGAATGGTAGACCAAGGTCTTACTGATGGAAGAATCAATATTGCTTGGGGTGTTTGAAATCTCCGTCCAAACCCAAGTAAGCCTAAGAAATGGCCATGAGAGTTCAAGCAACTAAACCTCTACAGAAATAAAATTAAACTGCATTTAAACAAACTGGGATTGCTTATGAAAATTCTTCTGTACTTCCAAACTTTTGGCGCAATTAAATGTAGCTATTATATAGCCCAATTAGGAAATAAGAAGAATGGTATATTGCTAATTGCTTCTTTACCCCAGGACTTCATGTGATAGCTTTAATCCTGTTTTTGCACTTTACTGAATAACAGAAAACCTATCATCAGGTGGAAATCTTTTCATACTTATGGTTATGATTTGTCAAAAATTTCCTGATCCAAAGCCTTGAAGCACAATGCAACCTGAACCTTGGAGAAAACCTTAAGTGCTTCTGCTTCCAAACTCTGCAAATGCACCTAATCTTTGCTGACAGATGAGCCAAAAATCTCTATCCGAAGATCTGCAAATGCTGGGAAGTATTACCGCTAATCCTCACATTCTGGACTCATCTCTAGTTATACTAAAAATAGAAGAGCTGGGTGGCTTGACATAAAGTGTCAGACTATGTAAACTACCCTGAAATTGCTTGGGATGATTCATTCTCCCAGTTTTCTCTCACTTCTCAAAGCCTGGATTTATGAAATCTTATTTAAAGTCAAACCCACACCATTTTTTTTGTCCGGTGGCATTTGCCCTTCGTCTACAGTATTTTGATTTGCCCTGAGCCCTGTATGGTCCAGTAATCCTTGGGATGCCCTCTGTGTGCTGTTGCTGTTTTCTTCCCGAATCCACTTTTTCTCCCCAAATTTCAGTAACTATTGAAAAACTTCTGCCAGTGCAGGACAAAAAAGCTTCCAGTTTGCAAAGATTTTGTTCTTTTTTTTTGCTTGAGAAGTCCAAGATGCAAAAAGCAGTGTTGAGCTTCTGTCTCATTCTCTCTTCTGTCTCATTCTCTCTGACTCAGATACCCAGTTTCCAATTGACACCATGCCTTTGGAAGGATGTCAAGAAAAAGAAAGTGTAGCAGGATTCTGAAGGGTTAAAATCTCAATCACATGAAGCTGTGAGTCCACATTCCTCATCCTGGCTCTTGCAAAGGACATCCTGCTGGGATAGGGATACTTATTATAGGCTGGAACAGGGCACAGGTATCTCTTTGTGCTTGTGCACTGCACACATTATACCCCTACAGAGGTAGTCAGAGAGAATGATTGAAATGCAATGTTTTCCTTTGTTTTCTTGTTAAAATAAGCCAGATAAGCTGTTAGAATTGAGTAAATAATAGTATCGATGGATGCCACTACTTAGAGCAACTTTGGCCAAGTCACTATGTTATCCTTGTTCTCTCCTTCAGGCATTTAATTTTGCACGCAAAAGTCAGCTGAGTAGGATGGGGGACGCTGACTGCAGACAGCTTCAAAGTTTTTGAGAAAATGAGGAATTCTGGTGAGGTGTTTTTACCACTGCAAGTATTACAAGACATCTTATTAAATGTGCAGAAGCAAGCCTACATGAGAACTGCCCCAGGCTTCCCACTGTGGAACATCTCACAGAGCAGGTCTTTCTCTGGTTAGCTCCCATGCTCTACTGCAGTCCAAGCTGTTCTTGTGTATCTGGAATTGCTCACGTGTATAAAGAGGAGAATTAAAGTCTGATGGCTTGTACCAGAGCCCAGGAAAAGCCGCTGCAAATTCAAGAGTGCCCCCGAATCGCTGAGGGTCTTTTTCTTTTCTTGTAGTCTAATCATGAAGAAACACTTGAGATCGAACTGCAGAGAAAAAATATTTATACAAAAGGCTGTGCATCCGCAGAGCTCCTTCCTCTGGAAAGAAAGAAGAATGAAACTGAGTATTAGGCAATTTCCATAATTTTTTTTTGCAATATTGCCAACTGGCTTTGCAGATTTATACCCCGTCCCTACCTATTTATTTGCAAATAACTTCTGAGAGGGCCAGAGACAAATTTTGTTTCATTACAGTAATTGCAGCCATAGTCAGTCCAAGAAATTCTCAAATGTTTATCTGTCAGCACCATCAATTCAGCTCCTGACACTGTGGCCGCCTGGAAAACTACTGCAGCTAAACAACACAGGATATGCAGATCACTCTGATTCCTTCAAATACCTCACTGCAATGCAGAGACATTTTCTCTACAGTTTTCCATATACTCACGAGAGTGTTTGCCATGGAGTCCCAGCCAAAACCCTTGTAAGGGGCAAGGGCTTTCAGTGTGGCTTTACAGAGGTAGATTTTTTTTGTTTCCTTTTTTAAAAATTGTTTGGAAGATTTGTTTATACCTGAATGGAAGCCCGACCTGCCAGACAGAATCAGGAGATTGCCAAAACAGGGGTGATCAATGCTGTAAAAAAATAAAAATAAAAAGGAAAGCAATATAACAAGCTTGAGTCCACACGTCTAAATGAATGGCAATTTTGCCTCTGACTCTTGAGAAAGAGTGGGCCAATTTATTCAATATTTATCAGCCCAGGAGAGTGCTGAGAGTGAAGTCCTGCACAGTACGAGACCAAGTCTGCAATAAACCAAATGCTGCATCCATGGCAACTCACAACTAAGTTAATAATTTTCCAGCATAAAAAGATATTTTTCATGGCCATCAAAACAGAAGCAATTTACCAAACTGACTGAAGTGAAGGCATTTTGCATCTGCTGTGTTTTTCACGGCCTCAGTCTTTTGTTTGGACCGTGGGGGCTCTCTGGGATGCTCACAGAGCAAGGATAGACTCTGGTGAGCATTTTGCCGTCTCTGGATGATGGGAGGAGGGAGGCAATCTATTGCCCATGTGCTTGTCACACCGGGTGTGACAGCCAGCCTACGCGGGGCAACGAGCTGGGCTGCAACATACCAGCTTCCTCATGCAGAGAATTGCAACGCAGATGAAAACGGTACTTTTCTCTCTTCTTCCGCAGTCATTTGGGAAAAGAGGATGTTGGGAGGCAGCGTTTCTGCAGCCTGCCCATGGAGAGGCACCACGGCTCCAGGCTCCGTCACCGCTGTGGTGGGCCTGAGTTGCTCTGCAGCCAAAGGGAGAACCACAGGTGCTGATTACTCATTTTGGAGAGGTTTTCTCTTCTTTTGTTCACTAGGGACAGCTATCCTGGTGTAGTGCAGTTGCTTAGGGCACTCCTCAAACACACAGTGAATCTGTTGCTGAGTTGTGTATTTCAGACGTAGGAAGTCCCTGTTCACCTTCGAAGACAGCAGAACAAATAAATAAGGTCAGAATTTTACAGAGATGACACACAAGGTCACAGGCACTAAATGATTTGCCCGTGGCATCAGGCAGAGGTAGAAAGACACTTGATATATCTGCACTGCCAAGCCAAAACTCTCACTTGAAGACCACCCTTCCTTGAAATAAACTTTTGTACTTGTTACATTTAACACAGCGTTTTCCACACCAGGGAGATGAAATATTCCTGGCTGTTCTGTTGGACATCTGCTTTGATTTTATTGTTCCCTACTGCAGGCATAACACTCCACAGAAAATAGCCAGTAATGCTAATGCTCTCCCAGCAGCATTCAGCTTTCCCTGCACTCCTGCTGAAAGGCAACAAAATTGTCCTCATCCTTGAGAGCAGTAGGCTGCCTCTGTAGTTTTCCTACTGAGCAGTTGTATTGTATTTTCTGTTGAAGCTGGAGTGGTTTATCTCTCTTCCAAGCCTTTAGATTTTTTCACCAATGAAAGCCAAATGAAAACATGAAGCCTGCAGCATGTGTTGATGCATTTGCTATTTTGTGAAGCCCTGCTGCGTCTGTGACAGCCAATTCAGGTTAAACACCCCTTTGTCAAGAAAGTCCTGGTTGCAGTTAAGGATATACCACATCATCTGCTTCTCCTCACGCTGCTGCATATTGCTAGGCTGTATTGATTAACAGTAAAACTGAAATACCACCACAGCGACTCACTGGAAGCAAGAAGAATGATTCAAATTCCATATTTTGGACGTATCACTGCAATAAGGACTACTGCGGGCTACAGAAAACCATTTTTTTAGTCAAGGATGATAGAAAGAGAACTGAGAATATCCGGTTTCTGCTGGTGAGATGGCTGGGCAGGACCTGTTTAACTCCTTGTAACCAAACTGCTTCCCATGGAAACAGAGTAACTTGTGAGCAGACCTCCTCTAATACAGCTCTGTGGATTGCAGTTCTGCAGATTCTGTTAGTATCTATGACACCCAGCAGGCAGACCTGCATTGGATAAAGACCTTGTGGCAGTGATGCCTCATGACACAAACCCAGATGAAAGCTGTGCACAGCACAGAGAGAAGTATTAACCAAATTCTCTGCAACAGTGAGGTCTTTGCAGAAAGTAACAAGGGTTGTTGATGGAAGTATGAGCTGCATGCTGCTGGCAGTATCTTCATCACTACGACCACCGCAAGAATTAGGCAGCTGGGGCTTCATTAAGCTTTGTTTCTTCCTGGTTTCAGAAACTGTTCACAGCTGGGAACACAGTGCTTCAGCGAGACAGCCAAGAGACAAGAATGGGTAAAGCAGTATCATCTTCTCACTAAAGTTAATTTATTTTCCAAGACAGAGAGGTATCTGTGGATCCTCACCTGAAGAACAGAGCAAGTGAGGGGCTTTCTTCGCAAAAAAAAATTGATCTTCAGAGTGCTTCTCAAGTTGTTAAGCAAGAAAAAAGGACTTATTCAAGGAGATTCACTCAACTGAAGCATCATGCAGTTAAAAAAAATGTTATACAAGGGCTGCTCAAAACCATTTTTATCAAGAGATAACTGCTTTACCTTATCACCGTAATTTCTCTGTACATGAGAGCTGAGAAACTGAAGAGTAAATTGACATTAAAATCGTCCTTGGTGATGACAAACAAGCAGCAAAATGGCACTATGAACATCCGTAGGACCAATTTTATTCTTTACACATCATGATTTGGGAGAATGAATATGAATTAAGGTGAATAATTTTTCTGACAAGGTGAACTGTGGAGTTGCCAGTCCAGCCTAGGTGATGTTCAGAATCACAGAGACAGATTGAGAGAGAAGGCAAACAAATGTCTTATGCACATAGATTCAGTGCAAGGAAATCTAAGGTAATGAGTCTAGGCAGAATAAAAAAAAGGAGATAGAAGAAAGGAGAAAAGAAATGTGCTCTCCCTGGACAAATGCTTAGGGCACTGAGAAGTGACAGAACCAGATGGTGTGGCTCAGACTTTAAAGTATAGCTCTCTTAGTTTTCAGCAATTACAATAATAAATGTTGAAAGTATAATTTATTTTAGAAGACGTCAGACAATTGATCAAATCCCCCTGAAAACAACAGAAACTATCTCCTTTTTCTGAATCTGGACGTTTCTTGTTTGCTCAAAGTGTGCTACTGATGGCTGTAAGTTATGAACCTCATCCCAAAGCCAAATTTTTGCTTAACAAATTATCAAGGCTTCTTGGAGAAGATTAAGCCGTTACTCTGTCTGATCACTGGAAGAAAGAAAGAAAAAAAAAACCAAAAAAAAGCACCCAAAACACTTAGAGAGAGAAATGTCTGTTCGGATACTTTCTCAAAAAGCCCTTTGATATGGAAATCGTTGGCTTTAACTCCCGTAGCCTCAAGCTTCTCCCGAATAATTCAGATAATGCATGCAAATGCCTGGACATGTAACCCACTGTAAATCACAGGAGAACAGGCTTCCTGTTCCTCTTTGGACTGTTCTTATTCAGACTCTTCCTTTCTGTCCTCTCACTGCTAATATCTGAGTATCCCCACCTGCCGACACAAAGACTGCGTTTGTGTAAGATCTGATAAATCACTGCTGCTTATTTTCCCAGGCCTGCAGGTACCCTCACATACAATGTACACAGATATCTAAACTGGAAGCTGTCAGCATGCCTACTTAGATGCACAGGAATAAATGAAAATGCTGCATCCTCACTGTGTCACCTGTAGTAGGCTCATTTGTTGACTAAAGTCCTGAGGGCTACCTTGACACGTTTGTTATCACTGATGCTCCAAGATCCATCTAAAGGGGCTGTAGAAAGGCTGCTGCTGCACACACTTGCACCCTGAGCAGCATGCCTCCACCACCCCAAGAGGTGGGGATGGGCTGACCAAAGTGTCCACGGTGTCCATAAGGCCAGTTATGTGGGGTGGTATATACACTCCTATGGGGCAGCCCATCTCCAGAGGTGGTATTATATAAATCATATAAATCCATACTCAGACCTTTTTCAGGACTGGACTCATAAGTGTATCTAATATGCAGAATGTGTATAAGAATAGTGTCCACAAGGAGAGATCCATGGAAAGAATAAGAATAGGGCAAAGATAAGTGGCACTTCCCTGACTGCTTTCTTCCAGCTATTTTCAGCTCAGAGGACTTTCAGTGCTTGATAGAGTTTTCTTATTTAGTCTTCTTCGAGATATTGCTCTTCCAGTTACTTATTCAGGCTTTCAGACACGAATATGTCTAAGCTTTTTGTACCCATCTAAACTCAGTTTTGCAGGTTGCAGGGCAGGGCAAGCCATTTGGAGGGCCTGAGCTGTGCTGGGTCATGCAAACAGCATCTACATAGGCACTTGTCAACAGTAGTAAAGCTCAATTAACTGGCCTTCTTTTAACCTACTTTTAAACCATCTTGGGCAACAACAGCAAAGGAAGAGAGAAATGATAACTGTCGTAACTGTCTGGGGCCCCCAGAGTGTGTTGATGATTGGGTGGCTCTACTGCACCTAGGAAAAGGGCCCCGCTTTGCAGTGTGCCTAGTTATACATTTTTGCTCCTCTCACACCTCTCCCAGCTCCTCCAAGAAGGGACTATGAGTATTCATCACCATTGTGTTTAAAGTATATGAAGAAAACCCTTGAATATGTTCTACTGGTTCAGATAGAAGCAGTACTGAAATTTGGAAGGATCTGTTGGGTGATTCAATCAGAACTCAGGTGACCACATCATCCTTCAAGATGCTGAGATCTGGTTTTAGTGTCCTTCTTTTTTTCACCTAAGAGTGGAAAAAGTGGAGAAAAGGAGATCACAAACATCAGTGCCCCTGATCACCAAGAGCACGGTGGGCACAAAGATGATGGTGAGGGGGACATGAAGTAAAGCCACAGCTGTGACAACAAGAATAAAAGTGATCATATTTAAAAGAATGCTGTTCCCTGGTCCAGCCAACTGAGCCCTCCTAGCAGATCCATTTAATCAAGGCAGATGTTTCTGTGGCTATTTACTGGGGTTTAAAAGGATACTCCCTGCATCACCAGCACTCCCACTGCATCACCTGAAGAGTTTTGCAGTGCATCCCATGCAGCATGGCATCTTGAGGCTTACTCAGAGTTTCCTTCCTCCTTTCCAGGGAGAGAAGGAACAGCTGTCATTCGATCAGACAGGATGGTTACATTGGCTTCTATCAGCAAAAAGAGAACTGCTCTCTCCTGTGCCATACCATTGCCCTCACATGCCCTCCCTGCAGCAACCTACACTCATTCCACCTAGCACAGTTGGAAGCTGGGCCGTTCAAAGCATTTTCTTTTCCTTTGTGTCACCATCAGGTGTCATGCTGCTTTCTTCTTGCAATTTAAACTCCGGTCAATTGACCACAAAGATTTACACTCACAAAGCTGAACAACAGTACTAAAATTATTCCCCTCTGCACTTTCTTCTATTAATGACTTCTCTTGTAACGATCGCAATCTGTGGATTATAGCAATTATGGGGAATAACGTAGGCTTAGGACAACAGCTTTTTTGAATTGAAAGAGTAACACACAGATGTTCATCTCAGGACACACTTCCAGATTTCCCCCAGGTTACATGAGGCCAGCACAGTGTCAGACAGAGTGCCTGTGCTAAAAGCACACCGTGATCTGGATGCAGGACAACAGAACACACCAGAAAACATACCAAAGAACTATAGAATCGTAGAATACCATGAGATGGAAGGGATCCATAAGGATTATTGTGTCTATAATGTAACATCTCATGTCAGAGAGATGATACGTTCACACAAAGGCTCTATACTGGTTCCCACACATGTTCTGTCTCACAAAATGGAGTCCCTGCAGTCCTATTTCCTTCTCACAGCTTTCATGAATTTTCTTTTTCAAGTTTGAAATCTACCATTTTCTTCACAGAAACAGGTAGTTTTGCTGCCACGTTTTGCTTTCAGCACACTTTTTCCTCTATCATAAGCACTTAGTGTGCGTTTACTTTCCCAACATTTGGTGTTTCAGCTCCTTTTGCACATCAGGTACTTCCCAGGAAAGGCAAGAGGGTTGTATGACAAGACAGCCCTGTAAGACAATGTCTCTTCAGGGAGCAGTTTTCATGCTTCTCCTCGTCTGTTAAAAAAAAAAAAAAAAAAAAAGAGCAAAAATAGCTGTGGCAAGAGATAACATGAGAAGGAAGTTAAAACCATCTTCTGGAGTATTTTGATCTTCAGCAGCACATATTCACTGCTGCATGACTTAGTAACCACAGCTGGCAGGACTCTTTCCTGCTGCTTTCAGACAGGTGGTGAGTGGTGAACCAGGAGGATGCAGAGAAAACTTGCTGTCAGCCAGACTTGGAGACAGTGACATGGGCTGATGCTGATGAACTGTAACATCCTTTTCAAAACCAGGACAGAGGGTGCACAATATCCTTCTATAGAATGGAAATTAGGACGTAGAGGATCCTTAGGGAGCCAAGCCCAGAAGGACAGTAGTACTGAAGTCTTCTTTAAGCATCCACAAAGAACTGTCCTGAAGGAAAGGAGAGACTTGAGCATGATTGAAGCCTCCTGTGTGCTCTGGTGGATGGGACTGGCCTGGCCACTCAGTGGAGCACGCAGGAAACATCCACAAATTTGAAATCTGAAATCTCGTCACACACGTGATTTGTGCAAGACAGACACCTCCAAAGCACACCCAGGCTTGCCACAGACTGCAGGTAGAAGCTCTACTGTAAGCAAACGTGGCACCCTCATATCCTCCATGGCAGTGCTGTGGGTGTGCAGTGATATAGCCATGCAGCTACAAGAGCAGCCATTTGCAGGACTGCTGTGGTTAGGCAGTAAGGTGGTTGCTTGTCTGCAAGAAGCATTTTTTAAGAACAAATTTTCAGCTCCTATCAATTATCTCTGCACCACTTATAACGGGGTCATTTCAATTTGCAACAATAGAAGATGCTACCTAGATGTAATTACAGGTTTCCTGCACTTATGCCTGTGCAGATGAGGGCAGGACTGTTAGGGATTCGGGGGCAATCAGAATGTGGAAGCTGAAGCAATTTTTGCATCTCGGATCCACCCCAAGCAGACTGAATGCACACAACTGAATGCACCTAAGCACACTCTCTCTTCCTGAGATGTGCAGTACTTAAGTTTCTTCCTCTGAGGGTCTAATATAGTTCTCACAGACATTTTCAAATGATTTTAGCATTGTGTTGCTTTATTGTCTCTGCAGATGCAGTACAGTAACCACTAAAGGCCAGTTTTTCAAATCCTCTTGCATTAGTATGGATATTCACATGGTAGGTACTGCCAGTAGATGTTATTCAGTTGAAGACATAGCCAGTCCAAAACATGTAAGGATTTATAAAACAACAGCAGTGCGATGAAATAGCAGACAGAGAATTTTAAGGGCTTGCTAAACAGCCACAAATAGTTCCTGCAACAAAGACAAAACCACAGAGAAAAAGTAGAGACACTGTATAACAGCTCTATTACAATTAAATCCTATTGGTTTATCTAATCTTGTATTTCTTTGCCCCGATCAAAGCAGGCTCCTTCCTTCCTGTTGCCAGCAATATTACCACAGAGTCCATCACCAGCAAGTGTTTAATACTTAATGACAACTCTGGCCACCAAAGCTTTTGCGATGTGAGCACGAGGAAGACCCAAATGAAGAAAATGAAAACTATTGTAACTTTACATATAGGAAACTGAAGCCCAGAGGGAAGAAATTTGCCTGAGGGTCATATGTGAAATGTGTATCATTCATTTTCAGCCTAGCAATATTCTTGGTTAATATAGCTTCTCCATTGTTTTGTTCAAAGAAACTCGACGTGTTTCTACCTGTTTCTTTTGGAATATTATTTCAACAGGTGAATGCCCTGTATTATTAGAAACAGTTTCCTGACAGTAAAATGCATGGATTTAAATGGAAATGCATCCCCACAAAGAGATGCTTCTTACTGATTTTCATTTCAAAGACAACTTCATAAAAAACGTTGCAGAAACTGCGTAAAGAAAAAGTCTAGCTTGATGACAAAGCCAAGCAGTTTTGAAACTTCATAAGAAATGTTTTATTTCTCCTTCCCATTTCTCTCCATCTTAAATCTTCCGTGTCTGAGTTCAGCTAGATTCTTCTTTTCTTAAAGTACACATTATGTTTCATGCTGATCATGATCTCTCTACTCCACTTTGTCTCATTACGAGCAAAGCCCTTAAGAGCATTGCTTCAGGGGCAGTCAAATTCCAAAAACCATTTATCTCCAACAGCCATCTGGGCAGTGGGGAAGCAGTAAGGATTCCCAGGTCAAAGTCAACCCTCAGGAGCAAAAGCAGAGATGAGGAGAGGCACATGCTGAACTTCCAGGCCAAGCGATGGTATCAGCTGACTGAGCCAATGGCCTGAATTGATTATTTTGTTTTTTCGTCACTCAGACTGCTCAAACTTCTCCCTCCACCAAACCCCATGCCTTTCATCTGGTGTATTCATTTTCATCTCCCTTTCTTTTTTGCCTGCTTTCTGCTCCTAAGACTTCTCTCTGCAATTGACCTGAAAGTTTCTTGAAATCGGAAAAAGAAGCAGTGATTTCCATCTTCTTAGTTGTGCTCAGAGTCATTTCAGGACTGCTGTGCCATATATTTTCCTGCTGCATTTTATACAATAATTTACAGAGAGTCTCAGATTTCTTTACTGAAATATTGCCCCTTGTGTGTTTATAAACTCCTTGACTTTTGTGCTAATTAATAGGAATTACTGCACGGAACAATTTGGTTCATCCAGTCTGGGATAACTAGCAAAATTCTGCAATTCTGAAAAACCCACACCATCATAAAAGTGGATACCAATAGCATGGAGCTAATGTTTTTTGATTACTATATTGTAGTAGAGCATTAGTACTGCTGCATCAATAACATCAAGCTTATGCTAAAATAGCAGCGTGTTGGCAAGAAGGATCTGATTGGTTGTCTTTGTTTCTTTATACCCTCCAACTTTGCCTGATGGAGACACCACAATAAAAAGTAGAGGCTGCATACATTAGTTGTAGAGTAGCCCTACCAGTGCAAACAGCTCAGGAGATGAAAACACTTAAACTTGAAGTTATATTTCAGCCTTTGATGTTACATTTCATGTGGTGCATACATAATGTCATTACATGGCTCCTCATGAACATAGAGAACATAAAACTGAATCCTGAATGACTCCACGTGACTGGAAGAGGACTTTTTAAGCAGGGCTCATACTTAGTGCCAGCACTACATACTTTGTGCTTAATTTGGGAGTGATTGCCAGAAGGAATACCTAATCCCCTTGCGTTTATGGAATTTAGAGGGTTTCTGAACTGCAGAACATTGGAGAAAGGGAAGAGCGAGAGTGAAAAGCTCAGTGCTTGGGATGGTCTTTGTATTTCAATCATGCTGAGAGCATGTGGTGTTTTGAAATTCAGAGATTTTGACTTGTTAGATACAGGAAACTACGGTCCAGCAGTGAGGTGAGGGGACATCGTATTAACAAACTTGAACTCTGGCCAACAAAAGAGAGAAGTTGCTCTGATAATAACTGTGTGGTTGCAGAATCTGCCACTCCTGTTCAAGCAGTTGCTTTTGCTTTTTATTCCACAAATTAATAATAGGAGCCTCGTGTAGGTTATTAAGAAAGAGAATTGAAATAAATATCTGGGATATGCTCCTCCTGGTATTTTCTGAGGGAAAGATAAACTGTTCCTGGTGATGAGACTTTCCACATCTAAATTTCATTCGCCTTTCCTTGGTTGGATGATTAGGTGACAGAAAAAGAAGCTAGTCTACATAAACTTGAGGAACTTGTTTGGTTTTGTGTAACAGTATTAACTTACAGTCAATAGTACATGCTTGAGGTATGGCTGATGGGGAAATATTATGGATACTATAAAATAATAAGCCCAGAATAGAAGGCATTATTAATACTTACAACTCAACAAGTTTAGGGTTCTGTACTCCTAAGAATTCATTGATTTTTTTCTGCATGCCCTTAAAAGTTTAAAAGAAAAGGAAAAAAATATTAGTCCATTAGTCTCTTGCATAATAAAATTCAAGTGACAGCTTATTAGCATGAGATTACATTTCCTCTCCCAAACTGGCTAGTATAGGAATCTAAAGGAATCTACCCTCACAGTATTAGCTTATCGTAGAGCAACTTTCTCAATGACTTATGTTCCAAATAACATAGGCTTACTGATTTTGAAGGTGTGCTTGCTCATCTGCAGGCTATGGACTACAAAACTTTTAAACCACGGTTTCTCAGATTTGTATAATTTTTGTGTTCCTGAAGCTATCAGCAGACTGACTCCCTGCATGCTTGCCTGTACTGTATTTCACTCTATTGTTTGTTTGGCAGCCTTGTAAATAATTTTGTAAAAGGCTGTCACCAAGCAATACTGATTTAAGCAAATAAAGATCAGGTACCATAATACGTAATGGGATGTTTTACCTCTATGATTTTGTCCCGTTCTATGATTCTCTTACTTTCTTCCAATATTTCATTTTTTTCCTAGAAAACAACAGAATAACTTGTTAGGAAAAAAGCATCAACATTAAAACAATAGCACTGACTAAACTTTCAACTTTAAGTAGATTCTTGTAAAAAGCTAAAACCAGGGACTTTCTATTAATCCAGTATTCAGCAGGAGTGAGGATTATGTGAACACATGGTATGTTTCACAGTCTTTTCAACCCTAGAAGTTGAGGCTGATATCAGCAGCGAAGGAAAATTTGTAGAAGAGATATGTTTGGTAAAAATAGGAAACGGGATAGAAGGCAGAAGCTGAAGCCAGTGTCCATGCTGACATAAGTGCTTTGATAAAGGAGAACTATGTTAGCAGACCCCAGAGGTTTTACGCAGAAGCAGGCAGTGGGATGATTTCTTTCTCCTTATCAGTGGACACTAATAGAAACACATGGATTGTGGAGCCTGTAGCTGGTGAGATGCAGAATGCCCTAATCATAAAAGCATCCTCAGGAGGACAACAACACACACAAGGCCTGGGGATAATCAGTAGGGAGCTGAGTGTGAGCCACCTGAACGCCCCAGCAGCAATGGAGGTCAGCAGCCTTTGTGGATAGAAGCACAGCCCAGAAGTTTGAAGAGAGAGATAGTCCATTCCTATTTGGCACTAGTCAGACCACACGTGTACATTGCATGGCTCTCAATACACAATGGATGTTACTGAGCTCGAGTGAGATCAGAGAATACCCCCAAGATAGTTATCCAGGTGATCTATAGATTGCATTGGCTTCATCCTCAGATGTTTTGCAGACTCATCTGGATACAGCCCTGAGCACTCTGGATCAAGCTTTGAGCACGAGGTTCCTGCATTATTCTGTGATCTCATGACTCTGCCAACTCACAAATCAAGTTACCTTGGTTTTTGGAGGCCCCTCCTAAGTAAAACATTGGCTCTTCTGTAACTTAGCATAAAATCACAGACCATTTCAAAACTTTGCTGGAGGCCTTGTTACGACAAATGCTTGCACTTAATTGCTTTGCTGGGAAAAAAAATAATCTCCATTATGCATACTGAGCAATAAGAAACTATCAGCCACTCGAAAAGGGAAGACAGGAAAAGGCATTTATAAATCAAAACAGTTTATGTTGTTTACTGCCATGCTTTTTTAAAGTCTTATGGTGATTGATGGAATATAGAGGATTTAATTTCCAAGATGCTAATTCAAATCCCAGCTCCACGTTCAGAAACCATGCCCTGTCCACTGGAGGGATATTAACTACCCAAGTGTTCATATTTGCTCAGAATCAAAATAGGAGAAAAAGCTACTGGAACGGGCCACTATTACACCCACAAAATACACTGATATTCATGAGAGCATACACCATATGCATCTCTTTATGGCACAGGAACAAGTAATTAGCGATGCACTTTGGACAGCTTTGGAAGAGACCACAGAGACTCAGTAAGTCATAAAGTTACTCCAACTCATCTGAAAGCCAGGTTTTACATCATCCCAGTATCAGTGACAGCAATGTTGTGGGTTTTTCCTTTTTGTCATGGCAGTTACAGCAGAAGAACCTTTGGTGGGCCTATGTCTTGACAGAACTGAGCATCACAGAGCTACACTGACATAGTCTTCAGTGCTCTGATGGAAGTCAAAACTGACAGTTGCTAATAATCTTACAGTAGATTCTCACACTCTACTTTGTAACTCATGACAATTTCTTTTCTCATAAGGGCGCTTTGGTACCTTTATGATGGCCTTTTCCATTTCTTCCATCATTTTCACCAGCTCCTGTAAGTATATCTGTCAAAGGAAAAAGGTTAAGAGTGGGTGAGATTGGGCAAAGTGAGACAGAGGGAAAAGCTGTGGGTTTGGCAAGATGGGAAACAAAACACAAATTGTGCTGTAAGTTCTGCATGTCTCACTGACTATCTGTAAGCTTTCTTAATGTTAACTCCTCTTAGAAAATGATAAATCAAATAATTCCTGTGGCTGGTTTTTTGTGAATGTTATACAGTCAAAGGGAGATAGAGGAAGCATGTGTGTGTGCCTATTCATGCACTCAGCTAACAACTGTTTCCACGCTACAGTTACACGTAGGAACTATTAGAACAGCCAGCTAAAGGGAAAAAAAAAAAAAGAGGCTTCTTGCTTGTTTTTATCACCACCAGCAATTCTGGTCTCAAGTACTCTTGCACATGTATCTAAACTGCAAAGACTTAGATGAGGAACAGGATTTTTTCTTCCGTGTGAAAAATCCCTAGCGTACCAAATGCCATCCTGATTAAGAACCTGCATACCACAGTTTACTTCTGCTTTTATCACTAATCAGGGTATCTTTCACCTGGTTTCTTCCCCTGAAAAATATATTCTTGTGCAAGTTAACTAGACCTTAGGAAATACTGATGTCCTGATTTGAACATTTCTGTGTGTCAAGTCAAAATGTAAAGTGTGCATAATACAGATTTTCTCAAATGAGTAATGACAAGATATGTTATTTGATCCCTTACATTGAAACGATTTCTGCACTCCGAACAGGGAACCTGTTGACGCTCACTACATGTATACATCCACAATTCAGAAAGCTGAAAATAGAAATTAAATTTGTATGAAGAAACAATGCAGTGGGAAGTAGGTTTTTTTACCCCCCTCCATTCTCTTTATTCAAGGGTTCTTGATTTTTCATAAAATTATGTTTTTGTTAAAAGTTACAAAGATTCCCTGTGAGACTTCATTAAGAAATACAATGAAACCAAAATATAAAAAAATCTGGAAATGAGACACTGCAGGAACTGCCAGTTTAGGTACGCTTTTAATCAAGGACACAGTTTCCTTTTCAAAAGATGCCTGAAATATTAAGATAACACGAAGAGTCATGCAATGATACTAGAAAGATGAAATCTGCTTTCAAGCTAAGTCCTCAAATACTTTAAAGTATATTTTGGTCATATTTTCAGGTTACCTCTAGTTGTTTGGAAGTTAGAAGTATTTGGAGAGCACAAATAGCTATTATTTTCTCCCCAGAGCACTAGCTTCTTTACAGTTAGAAGAAGTAGAATATCCCTGACCTTACAAGTCGTGCTTCATCACAGTGCTCTCAGTAAGTATTTTGTTACACATGATACAGAGGTTGAAATCCATTTTGAATTACCTGGAAAAATTCTGCCAACTGCAGCAAGACCAATGGAATATAAACAACTTGAACATGGCTTCACCGTAAATTGGCTGCAGGAGCCACAACACCTTGCATGTCCTTGGCCACAGATACATAAGGAGGCCCCTACAACATGTAATGCCTTACTCTGTTCATTCTGCACTCTGGATCGCTCTTGACCTCTGGAAAAGTGGAGTCCAGATCTTCATTTCTCATTTCCATCTTTCGAGATGCAGATGACTCCTGAAAACTACAAAATAACAGAGACAGGTGAGGGACCACAAATTGGGTGACCGCTGTGGTTACATGAATGAGGGCAAGGCAGGACTGTGAACATTAAAATCTGAATTCAAACTTCACGCTACGCCTTTTGCTCTACTCCTCCCCCCCCCTACGGTGGGTGTTTTGTACAGTTTTGCTTTAATAATAACTTCTTTTTTTTAAAGCTAACACCAGCTTAATCCCATTTTTGACTGATGAAATGTTTTGATGAGCACCCCAAAACAGTTTTTCCACACTCAGCTTTTTCTACACTTTTTATTGCCTGAAAGTACATGCACTAAAATCTAAGGGAAACAACCTTATCTCACATTTATTTTAGCCTAATGAGAGAAAAGGAACTAAACAAAAATCTCAAAGAAATAGTGCTTTCCCAATTTCTTAGTGTACTGGAAAGTACGTGTGGTTATGTTCAGGCCTTGGTAATTAACGCCAGACAACATCCACCTCATAATGTTACTATGCTAAGTGCTCTAAAAGCAGTTTGCTTTTCACTTTATTTTTTAGAGGATGCGGTAATGAGCGCACCTGTTCAAACACCACTTACCTCTTGAAACGTCTGTTTTCACTGAGATACTGGCTGTTTTCTGCATGAATTTTAGAATCCATCTCCCTGAGATCTGTCTTTACCCTTTTTAGCTTCCATAGACAAGGTCACACCTGAAAACAGTATGCTTCCATAAAAAGATGTTTGCACAGGAAAATCTGTTGATTTGCATTAAACACTGTGTCATGTTCCATCTCCTACAGAGCTGAACTGAGATACTCAGATAGGCCATATAATGTCCTCTCCCAAATTCTTCTTGACAGACCTCATAGCAGGCTCTTATAGGTTTAACACTACTTTTTTCCCCCCAGATTTTGAGATGGGCTTGTAGAAAAATAGCCCCGATACCAAGCTCTAACAAAGCAACAAAATATAAAAAATATATATATATATATTTTGTATTTGTTATGAGTCTACAAAAGGCAAACACAAGATCTGTTGGCTTCAATTTTATTTTAAGCCTCAATAACGAAAATGTTAAATTTATTACTTCTATTGTCAGAAGAAGGGACCTTCTGGAGACATTTCTCTGGGATAGCTCTGCCACTCCATCTATACAGCTGTATAACCAATGAATATACAGATGTTACAATTAAGAAATAAACAAGAAAGTTACACTAAATAGGTTATCATACTAAAGAACGGGTGGAAAGCTTACCCTTACCCTGGGTTTGCTGAAAAGACTCCAAGAAGAGTGATTGCCATGAGAGCCTTCTCTAATCGCAGCCAGCACTTAAATGGGGTCTAGGAGAGGAGGAGCAAGGCTCCAGCCCTTCCAGCAGCACAGGTGAATTGCCTTCACCTGTGTTCCAGGGCTGACTCACTGCTCCCCTGATGTGGTCAGTCAGAGGTTCAGGCCCTGATTCAATAGCTCCCATACAACAGTGAAGGGATTGAGCTCTTCCTCTGGTTTTCATGACAAGTTAAGTCAGATACAAACTGAGGGGCAGATCTGGAAAAGCTGCCCGTGTGAATACTCTCTAAAATGCAGGACAATCTTAGCTAATTCAAACTCATACGCTTTGTTCTTAGGGAAGAAAATAATAATACTACATCTTCTTCCCTCCTTAAAGCAGCCTTTCACTGTGGAGGGGAAGCAGTGGAGGGGCAGGGGAGTGAGAGATATTTGCATCATCCCTGCCCAGAATTCATCAAAACTCTCCGCTGTGAAATAAGCAAACAGAATTGCAAACCAGGTAGGAGCTCACAAAGCAAACAAACAAAAAAAGCAACCAGAATCCTCCTCTACGCTTGCACACCATCCTGTCCTCGAGCCCACCTATGTCCTGAGAGACCTATAACTGAGACCATCTGAAACGTGCTTTGGCTTCTGCAGCTCTAGCTTTGGAGCAGGTAGGCTGATTTCCACCACATCCTTTACAGGAGGCATTTTCCCCCTTGCAGCCACGTGTTCTCACTGCTGGGGTTTCTTGCCACATGAGCAGAGCTCTGAGGGCCATGAGGACGGAGGGCAGCTGCCCTCAGCCCCAGCATAGTCTGACGGCTTCCCACCCTGCACTCCAGAGTGCAGGACTTTGCTCTCAAAGGCTGCAGCCTTCATTGGCTCACTAGGCTTGACCACAGAAAGTTGTAAGGTTCGTTGGCTTGTTAGTTTTCAGTTTCACACTGAAACCTTTCTCCTGCTTGTCATTCTCTCAGGCAGCTGTCATGTCAAGCTGTGCTACTAATTCTCATTGTGCATGGTGTATATAATTTATCTGTGCTGGTTCTGCTAGCAGAGCAGCTAAGCCCTTGGGGCAGAGAGGCATTCAGGAAATTAATTTTATAGCACAGGGCTGCCTCGTATTCAGGACCCACTTCAACAAAGTACTCAAGCAAAGGAATAATGACTGACTTGAATGAGAATATTAATGCCTAAAGTTAATAATGCACTTTCAGAATTGGGTCTTATATCATGAGAATCAAATCATTAATCTATTCCGTTACAAGCACCAGTTAACAAATACATGCCCTGGACATTCTTTTCTCAAAAGGGTAAAAAGAGGCAGACAGGGCCTTGAAACATCTGTGTTCTGTAGTACCATAGCATCAAAACTGTTGGTTTGTCCCTGCTAACTCTTGCAAAACAGAAAATGCAGCGTGCCAGAACTTCAGTGACAACAGACAAATGCTTCTAATGAACAAATGGACTATATGTTAAAGAACAAACAAGGATTTTTTTTCCTTCCCTGAGGCAATCTCCCTGGAATTTAAAAAACAAGTACTTTGATGTCACATGAATTCTGAGATTTCTTGTGTGCATCAAAACAGCCCCAACAGAAAGCACATCTGAGTGACAGAAACAGGAAACAGAAAGAAAGCCAGGACATTGTCTCCACGGTTATGCAGATAGAGCTAAAGATAGTGATTGGAAGTGATAACACTTGTAAGTTGTAAAGCTGAAGCTATTCTGACACAGACAAAGGCTATAAGTGGGCTCAGAAAAGAAAGTCCCCAGTGCTCATGGATCTGCGAATGAATTCGTATGGTTTAGTAATTTTATAACTGTTCTTAGACTAACAACAGAGACACTCTAATCAGTGTAAACTGTTTCCTCAGTGAGTTCATAGGTTAAATCACATGCTTCTATAGTAGTAGACTGCAGCGTAAAAACTTTCAGCTCTTTCAACAAAAGCTGTGTGATGGACGAAAGGTGTGGTGCCCCTCTGGCTGGAGTGGTTCATGTGGCGAGGTACTGGCTCACTTCTTCATTTGCTGTGCTACTGCGGAGGACTGCAGTGAGTAACCCAGCTATGCTGTTATTTTTCAGTCAGGGTCTCTGAGGAACTACAGATAGTAAAGTAAGATGCAGTGCTACATGCTAATGTGTGTGATTCAGGAACATGAACAAAATTATTGCTTCTGTCCATGCCAGATCAGCTGAAGCTGGCATTATTTCCACTAGTCCCCCAGTGAATTATTCATTTTAAACAATTTTGCTGTCGTTAGTGTTGCTATTTTAGACTTAGCACGTAGCCTGCTTCTGTGCCCCTTTCCATTTTAGACATGTCCTCCATGTTAGATTCTGGGAAGTAAGTCTTTTTTGAAAGTCTAGTAAGTCTTTTTTGAAAGTCTACTGCAAAATGGAAGCTAGAAAGCAGAGCTGGCGATCTTTAAGGAAACTTTCCCTTGGGAACAAGAGCTCTCCTTTCCCAAGTGTAGGAAGTCAGGAAAGGAAGGCAAGAGACCAGCATGGATGAACCATGACCTGCTGATCAAATTGGTGAGCAAGAAGAAAATGCATAGGGGGTGGAAGCAGGAACAGGTAACTGGGAAGAGTATAGGGATGCTGCCAGGCTGCGTAGGGATGAGCTCAGAAAGGTCAAGCCCCATTTGAAATTGGGCTTGGCAAAAAGGGTGTGAAGAAGAAAGGCCTCTCAGTTACATCAACCAAAAAGGAATGTCCAAGAAGGCATATCACCCTGTAGTGAGCAACACAGGCAGGCTAATAACAATGGATAAGCAGAAGGCTGAGCTACTCAACTATTTTGCCTCAGTCTTCGCTTGCAGCTGCTCCTCACACACCTCTTGAGTGGGTGGTTTGGAAGATGGAGCTGGGGAAGCAATGCTCCTCCCACTGTAGGTGGGGATTTCAATTTTAGCTATTATAGTTGAAGTAAAATATGTTCAAGCTGAGTGTTCAGTGTGGCGTATAACTTAAAGTGGCTCAACAAAGGCACCAGTCTGAACTTTCCATTTATCACATCTCCTAGAATTGTCACCATAAAAATATGAAGGTAAGGGAGATACAGTCTTCAGACTGCACATCCCACACTGATCTGGGTAGCTCAAGCAGCTTGTGGTGGCTGTAGTGTCATCTCTCCCTGCTTCTCCATCCTTCTAGTACTTAGCAAATTGAAAATGCTCTATCCCAAACAGAGGAATCTGACTCAGACAAATCTAGATGGGGAGAGCAAAACTTCTGCTGAGTTTTCTCCCTTTCCTGATTTCTGAGCGCCTGATTTTGCAGTCTCAGTGGTGTCGTATTCGACTTCCTATCTTTACTTCTAATTTCTTATTTTCTGCTTTGTGTTCCTTTACACATTATGTCTATTTTCTTTCTGTTCCATACTGTCTTCTTATAAACAATACACTTTATTTAGTCTGTGAAAGTACTGAGCACCCACAATAGCACACAAAACAGTTGTTGCTTCCTCCAGAGGGAGGTGAAATCTTGTGGCTTCCAGTTGCATCAAGGCAAGCTTATTGACTGCTCTGGGGTGCAGTTGTCTGTCCTATTACAGCAGCTGAACAGTCATTTGCATCGTGTTTATCCATCTTGCTTGTATATGGGTAAGTAACCCTAAATCTGATTTCATCATTGTTCTGCATTTACTGTGAGTTTTCATTATTTATTAAATGATATTTTTAAAAAATTTCTCTGTTATTTCCAAGTCTGCTTGCACAAAAAAGAATGTCTGCCATGAATGCTCATAGTGGATACATGCAGCTTGTTTTAAGCAGACACAGTGCTTAAAGAATGTTGTTTTTCCCTCCATGTGATTGGAAAGACTTATTTTCCTATAATGTTCTTTTCTTAAACTAGACTCGGTGACCATGATAACCACGTGCCAGAAACTGAACTAGGAGCATCTCCCTTACAAGGAAAAGCTGAGGAACTGGGTCTTTAGCTTGGAGGAGACCAAGGGCTGACCTCATTAATGTTTATAAATATGTAATGGGTGAGTGTTAGGAGGATGGAGCCAGGTTCTTCTCTGTGGCATCCAAAGACAGGACAAAGGGCAATGGGTGCAAGTAGGAACATACACGTTCACATAAATACTAGAAAAAACTTCTTCATTGTGAGGGTAACAGAACACTGGAAGCCCAGAGAGGCTGTGGGGTTTTCTTCTCTGGAGACATTCAAGACCCACTGGGACATGTTCTTGTGGTGTAATCTCAGTGTTCCTACTCTGGGGGATTGGACTTTCAAGGTCCCTTCTAATCCCTGATGTTCTGTGACTCTGTGATAGAAGATATTTTCCCTGGACTAGCTTTTCACCTCAGATGGTCAGTTCCTTACATTTCCAGTTTGCCTTAGGAAAGTAAGTCACTCAATTTCATTGCAAAGGAGCTGATGTTTTAAGTTCTTTACATTCCTCTTTCTCTGAATGTTTTCACTGCTTCTAGTGAGTTTTCTTGTGTCTGAGTTGCTTCCTTCTCCTAACTGGCTGAAGACTGTTTCACTGATAGTTGTGCTGGAAAGTCCAAACATCAGAATATAGTTTGTCATTGCCTCAGAACCGTTTCTATCTGCCTGTAGGCAAGCCTATTCCCAAACATGGGAACCGTAATAAAAAGCGAAGTACGCTTTCTATTTCATTTTCTGCACAGCACTGAACCACAAAAGCAACCAATGCTGTTTTTCAGACATTGCAGCAAAAGAAGTATCACATTCACCACAGGAAAGATACAGCCCAAAAGGTTTCATCACTAAGGCGGATAACTCAAGACTCAGCATCAGCTCATGTCCACTACCTTTTCTTCACTTCTGACTTGTTATGAACGAGGAAAACAACATGAAATTTGTAAAACAGATCCATGCCTCTTCTGGTTAGTAAAGGTCAGCTAAAATAGCTGTGTTCTGTTCTTGCAGAAATCATTCACGTTTTCCTCTAAGAAGACAATTTGTTGGCTTTTCTGAGGAAGTTCAATAATCTATTAAATGTTTAAACAATTTGCCCATGATCCAGTTATCTCCATATCAATCATCTTTAATTTGTAAGAAAAAAAAATTGGAGAAAATAGTACAAATTAATGCTAACATCAAGCATCTACTGTATTTACTGAACATGTGTGATGAGACCTATGAACGTACAGAAATGTTATTTGCTGAGGACATCTCTTGGGAGTTCAGTCTTCTAGCAGTATTCTCCAATCTAGTCTGAACTGTATCACTCACTCACTAGGAAAACATTCCTGGGATGACAGAAATCATAGTAGGTAATTTGTTTACCAGCTGAGCCTCTCAAAGGCTTATCCACTGTCCTTCACTGCTCAAGATGAGAGACAGAAGCAAAGAGTAAACAGCCAATGATCTTTCTCAGTAACTTACATGCGAGATATGCTTACAACTTTCATTTTCATCAGATCCAACTATAGTCCCCATAGAGATGTTGTACTGCACAGAGCAGGAAACAGAACTTGATTGAAAACTGTCTGGCCCAAGCCATTTGTGTCCCAGAGAACATCAGTGTTGCTAGTATTTTATTTACAATACATCAGACAGCTTGTCACAATACGTCAGACCTTCTATATTCTCTATCTCACTCCTCTATCTTGCAATACTGTAAGATTCTATTTGCACCAAGTAGAACTAGACAGCAAATAGAGACCATCATAAAGAGCTAAGCCATGAAAGTTACACACTGTATTAACTAGATATTTGCTTCATCTTTTTCCTCTCTCTCTTTGTGGTTCTATAGTTAGTGAGAAACAGTTCTGTTGCTTCTCTGGAAATGAGAACATGAATCAGACCATTCTTCCTTGTAAAGATTAAGCATGTAGGTGAAGTCTTTCAGATTTCTGGTGTGATTTATTGATGGGCATGCTCAAGCCACCAGGACAAATTACTTCCAAAATAAAGCAGATAAGCAACAGCTGTTTACTCACTTTTATATTTTTCACTGCCAATCACTGCCTATTTTTCACTTTTATGTTGTCAGAAACATAGACGTTACTGTACCTGCATGGAAGCTGCCTCTCAGGGTTGCCAGCCTTTGTGATGCAAACAGTGAGTACCTCCATACGGTTCCATGCCCAACACCCATCTTGTGTATGCCTTCACCAAAGACATTCATGACTTCTGTCCAATGTTCCACAGGGTCCAATCCACGGGACATTGTGTTTATCGTGATGTTCATGTTGCTAAGATTCCTCATATTATTATAAGGTTGATCTCAAAAATTCTTGGAAGATAGTACCAATTACTTATAGAGTAAGTCTGTTTGGAAGTAGTATCCAGATTCACAGAAACTGAGGGATCACAGGGATCTAGGACTGTTCAGGAAGGACTGACTGAGTACAACAAACAAGTAATATCATTCCTCTGCTTGTATTTAGGTCAATACTATTTAACATCTGCATTAATGACCTGATTAATGGGATGGAGTGAACCTCAGTCAGTTTGAGGATGTTGCCAAGTTAGGACAGGTGGTTGGTGTGCTCAAGGACAAAACTAAAGGTTATTAAGGGAGATTTAGACAGACTGGAAAAATAAAGCTGAAGGAACATCACAAAGGACAGCAATGGAAAATGCAAGTCTCTGCACTTGGGACTGAATAAACTCATGAAATAGTGTGGGCTGAGCTAGAAAGTCTAGAAAGTAAGGTTTGCAGGAAAGAATCAAGAGGTACCCAGCAGAAAAAAAGTATTTTCACTGCAAGAGTGGTCAAATACTGGAACAAATGCCCATGGGTGATATGCTCTCCATCCTTGTAGTTATTCAAACTACTGGACTGGCACTGAACAATGTGACATGCCTACTCTGAGCCATGAGTTAAAACAAACGACCTCCAGAAGTCCATATCCTGTATTAGCTTAGTGTTCTGAACATGGATCAGGCTTTATGACCCATGAATACGACTACATTCCCACGGACAGTGCAAACTTTACTCCTCAAAGAATCAAAGTCTCAGGGCTTTTCAATGCCCTTGTCTATATCAGTGTTTAGGATGAGCAGCTCTTAAAAAACTTACAGCTGTTTTTGGCCTGAAGCAACAGTGAGGTTATTGTATTTCACAAGTTAATGTGAAAAGTATAGTTCTGGAAGCCCTTTTGATTGTTACAGAAAGGCAAAATGTGGCCTACACTCTAAAGCAGAGGGCATAGCATTAGGAGATACAGTCTAATCCTGATTCAGTAGCACATTTGCTGTGTGACTTTGAAGAAATCGTTTGTTCTATTTATGCCTTACCTTCTCAACTTCTAACATAGGACTAGTAGGATATTACTCAGTTGAGACAAATTCTATATTGTTTTGAATTTTGGCATCTAGATGTACTGGAAAATATTGCTGTACTTTTTATTTTATGAGAAGCCTCACTAAATTTTAATATTGAATTTATTTTAAGCTTTAAACTGAGATCACTGAAATCTTACAAGAATATTTTATAAGCTCAACCAGTAATTGGAGCAATTGTTTCTTTATTAAAACTAAGAAGAAGAGTTAGACATTGCTAGGAATAGTGCTATTTTCCCACTCTATTACTTTTTATCTCAGAAAATCTTGACAAAGGTATAGCACAGAACATTTAATGAGCTTTTGAATTTAGAAGTCCCCAAGCATATCCCCTTAATTGGAAGAAAGAGAAAACCTTACTCTGAATACTTTCATTATTCATACTGAAACTCCTGGGAGTGTGTTTGTTCTGCTACTTCCTATGTAGCCAGGTTTGGCAGACACACTGCTGCAGCACTGATACAAGATTCATAAATTAAAGAGGGTGAAGGAATTCTTCTAGTGCTTTTGCATGCACCTCTGCTGCTTTGGCAGATTTTTGGTTACAGATACATGCACTGAATACAGTTAAGAATGCCACCAATAGTGCAGAGTGAAGAGAGAAATTATAATAGCAATTCCCTGCCAAAACCTCCTTCTCCTCACATTCTTTTTCATTTATAAACAAGTCGATATTTCTCATTAATAAAAAGACTGTAGCGTACATACAGCACATTAGAACATCTCTCTTTGGAAGACTCTATCAGTCAAGAATGAGACAGAAATGTTTCAAGAGTGCCAGAAAGCACTGAACCTGCTTTGTGTTTACTACATATGCTTTATTGCTGCATCATAAAGAAAGTGCCTGCAAGGGCTCTCAGGTCAATATGTTCACCACTGGCACAATATCAATCCTACATGTGGGGCTGTGTCATCAGAGTGGGCACACTCAGACCACAAAATGCAAAAAATCTTAGTGCTGACTCACATTCAAGTGTTATCTGAGCAACAGAGGGAACGTGGAGAGGCTGAATGACCTTCACACCACAGGAGAGATGTATCCATAAATCCATAGATCCACATACCTGTTTATATTCTCATTCCTGTACATGCATTTTTTCACTTTCAGTTCTACTAGTGCTCTTTCTTTCCTGCCTCTGTAATAGCTTGCAAGCAGATACATGTCACATTAAATTGCAATATCTAATATGCATTGAACAGCACAAGAATAATTTATATGAAAACAAACAAACAAACAAACAAAACAAAACAAAAAACAATACAATTGGTCCGAGCACACTTGTGGTTTATGGGCAGTGGATGATATTTCAGGAAGAAGAAAGAGCTTTGTTGCAAAAGCAGTTCCTCAACAACACTTCTCTGTGAAGTCAGGGAGATGTGCAGAGTAAGGAAAGTCTCCTGCTATGCCACTGAAGAGTCTGCAGGTAAGTGCTGGAGAGGTACTCAGCAGAGGTATTGAAGTTAGACATGCAGAAAGGGAATTTTCTTCCCTCACTTTGGAGAAGGGGAATGTTGTTAAAATCAGATGAGAAGGCTGCAGATCTGGGTGGAGTGTAAAGGCTCTTGGTGGGAGGTAAGCTTCATGCTTTAAAATTTAAGCTGGGAGAAAATTTATAGGATCAAGGTTAGAAGTGCTTTGGGGTTTTACTTCTCTGGGGCAGTTGCAAATGTCAGATTTAGTGCAATGTTTTGAAACAAAGCACAATAGAGTTAGATGCGTATTATGTTCATCAGGGAGAGGCTTCTGGGATCCTTTTTAAACAACGTATCCACCTCCAAAACACTTCCCCAGGATTGATTTGTTAAAAGGAAGCTTAACCTGGAAATACAAGAGTAATGTTAGTCATTTCAGCAAGTAATCTTGAAACAAAGAATAAGAAGGAAATTTCCATACTGTTTCTATTAGCTCTCTGACTGGATTTGATGAAAAAAATCACCTGACTTGCTGAGAATCCCAATTCTCCCTGGCAGTCAGAGGGCTGTAAGCTCTGCCATCTCTGTGTAGCTTTTGGACACCTTCCCTGATGCTTTCAGTCACTTGTTCAGCCCTGCAAGAATGGCTAGTGAGTGGTTTAGCATCCACTTCTTCAGGGACTTTGGGTAGCTGATTTAGCCACTCGTTATCTGCTCTGATGCTGAATTTTACATCACTCTGCTCCTCTTGTTCAGTATGTGCAAGAGGCCATCAGGAAGTCAACAAAGGTATCGTGGATGGCAGTTTCTTTCCATGTTATTGATGTTGAAGAACTTTCTAGCCAGGAAGAGCAGCTAAGTGCCTTCCTCTGTGAACAGGGGAAAAAAAATGAATGGAGAGATGCATATAAATCACATAAAATAGAGGTGTGGCTGAAAAGAAGAGGAAAAATAATCAGAAGGTACAAGCAAAGTGATCTGTGTCACTAAATGTTGGCTAATGAATGCACATATAATTCAAGTAATTTGTTTGGACTCTGGAACTTTGCTGCTTGATCATGTACCAGGCTGATGATTTTTACCCAGCTTTTTTTTTTTCTTTTTTTCCCCACCCTTACTGTAAACCCACAGTTGAGAAGACAGGAATTAGCAGGATAATTGTTTCACCTTTTGCTTTGAACTGTATCATTTTTGTGCCAACATTACCAGTAGAAGCACACAAATAACTTCCAGTAGGGAAAACCACGCTGTAAACTTTAATGGCCCCATATATACCCCTCAGTGCCCTGCTGCTGTCCAGGAGCTTCTCACTACATGTCAGCTTAAATCTCCTTGTTGTTGTTAGCACCCACAGAAAGGTATCACCTCTTTGAATATGCGGTTTATATTTGGCCCCCAAAACCTGTGTCTGCTGCCCTGCAGGTTGTGAGTCAAGCACAGACTCATCTTGCTAAGAAAATTGCTGCAAGGGCACGATGTTGTTGAAAAGTGGTGCTGTGTATGGTGGGCTACTCTGCCTTGTCTCGTTGCATGATTCTATGCTATGTGCTTGCAGTTCATTCTGGTATGTAAAGTTACTGGCCTCCTAGGTATGATGTCAGAAGCAAATAGAGTCTGAGAAGATCTTCCTTGCCATTTTATATGTCAAAAATCTAGCAATACCAATAACTGGATAAAACAGTTGGAATTCTGTTCCATTATGTTTTTGAGGTTATAAGAAGCATTAGCAGTGCTAGTGACATGATTAGAAGGAAGTTTTGAGGCCAAGAGCTATCAAATGGTGAAAAGATTGATGTTAAAATAATTTCTTTTGGAGGAAAGTATCTATCAGCCTACAAGGAGCACTGCAATGTCTTTATTTGTCTTTCTGCAATGCCTTCCATGATTAAACAATTCGCTAAGTAGGTGAGGAGAGTTCTGTGGGCAACATCTACCTTGATGTTTCGCAACGTGTTTGACATAATCATCCTCAGCATCCTATTGGCAGTCTAACAAGATATAAACTAGACAGACTGACTGTGAAATGGGTGGAAAACTGGCTAAACTTCTAGCTGAAATGGTGATGGTTAATGGCTTTGTGGTTAACAGGCAGCCATAATAAGTGGAGTTCCTCAGGGGTCAATACTGGGGCTAAAACTATCAGTAATTTTATAAAAATTCAGGATGACAGGTTTGAATGTATCCTCAGCAATGCAGATTAAACCAAATTGGAACATAAAAAATATTGAAAGGAGGGGTCACGAAACAGAGAGATTGTGATAGGCTGAAAGATCAGATCAACAAGAATTGCATCATGTTTAGCAAAGGCAATAGTGAAATCCTATGCTGTGGACAGAGTAGTCTACAGTTTGGGGAAACAGCAGTTTTGGGAAGAAAGGGGATTGACTGGCTGAGGTGCAGCCTGAGGTGTCCTGGTGGATGATAACCTGCACATGTGCCAGCTCTGTGCCCTTACAGCTAGCTTTGAAGGGAAACCTTGTAGATCACATTAGCATGAATACAGACAACAGATCAAGGGTATGATTATGGCACCCCAATTCAAACCTGTTTGGCAACAGGTAGGATATTGTGCCCTGGTTTGGTCTCCTTCTCAAAGCAAACTGAAAAATACAAAGTGGTGGAATCACCCCTGTTGGAAATAGAAACACTTTATTTGATGGGAGTCTGGAGAATCCATTCTAAGGCCCTACTTTCAACAGGCGGTTTGACTATGCAGTCTTTAGACATCCTTGTCAATCTGAATGCTTTTATGATTCAACAGGCACAGCAGTCATGAACTTCAATGTGCATACATGCCGTGTTACGTTGAGGTACATAAACTAGTTCTGTAGAGCCTACCTGAAGCATTACATATACTATGACCCCTAGGTCTAGGAAACTGGAATAAGTTAGACCAGAGGGAATATCACAACAATGTAGGCTTACCACCAGTTATCTATCTGAAGATCTTTCTGCATAGCACTGCATTATGAATTGTGTGCATACCTTAGACTCACATGCTACAATTTTTATCTTCTGTTGCCATATAAAACAATTGCATGAGTTTTGCTCTTTTGCCACCGAAACAAAATGCTCAGGCTGTTTCTTGATCAGACAAAAAAAAAAAAAAAAAAAAAAAAAAGAAAAGAATAGGGAAAAATATCTGGGTTGCTGCAAAAGAAATGCCTCCTATTTATTTCCATGGAAATTACAGCAGATGCAAAGAGCACAATGGCGTTATTTAGTAGAACACATTCTCAGCTACAAAACAATATTTTTAAAAATGTAGTCACCACTAGTAGCTAGACATTTTTGCCAGAGATGAACAAAAGCCTGCATGCTGCACTCATGAAAATCTGCACCAGCAGAGATGACCCACTGTTGCCACTGCTGAAACATGCTGCTCACCACCTCACTGCACTCACATCCATAAACATTCAGCAAACATCAGTGAACGACAATGGGTGCCATTTTTTCTGCTCTGAGGAGTTCAATAGCACCGTTTTGACTCATACACACTTCCATGACAGATGCCATTTGGGCAGATTGCCCCTCTGCTGCCATTTGTCACATGGCAACCACATGTAACAGAATATCGTCATGAAGGTTCAGCCTATACTGCCAGACCGCCAACATCTGCCTTGGATGTTGTGGGCCAACGTAATAAAATAGGATGCATTACTTTTAGAGCAGCACTTGTACTTCAAAAAAATCATAACAAAATTTAATGCTGGAATCTTCTTCCTAACCTGGAAGAGCTCTCTTACACACAGCTGAAATTAAGTTAACATGAGAATAATCTTGGGAGTGAGAAGGGATTCATCACCAGATGAGCTGAGATGTCCAGTAGGTCATCTAGTGGAAAGTGGATCTGAAAATAAAGTGGAGATGGCTCATGATACTGAGTTCATTATATTATTGTCAGCTCACTGAACAGAATGAAATCTTTCTTAAGTGAAAGAAAGCAGGAAAAGGTTTCAGCCAAAGTAAGGGAGGCGTAACAGAAAGTCTGCAGTGGACACTCATAAGGCACTGCAGTATTTGCACTTTGCATTGTGTTAATGATACTTCACAGTGAATCATGAGACCTCTCACCACGAGATCTGTGGAAGCCATTGAATCACTTCCAGCAGTGATCCTGATTTCCTGGTGCAAAGAGAAAAGGATTGGGAAAAAATGGGTATCCCTTCTCAATGAGTTGATGCTTCTCATTGCCAATTTAATAGAACAGTTAAACACATTAACTGTGTGCTTTACTTTCCTTATCTTCTTGAATCCTTAACACCACTGAAATCAACAGGGAAACTATTTCTGGGATGTCTTCAGACTAGTACTTAATTTACTAACTTGAGAACAAGATACAACGGAGTTACAGAAGCATGTTGTTATGTCCTGACCAACAGATACTACTGAGTTCATGTAGACATGGGCTATCTCCTATGTATGCATGCTGTAGCAAATTATCATTTGAACCTTCTCTCCACCATGTTCAACTGACTCCAGATGGACTAACTTTCTCCCTTCCCTTCCCTTCCCTTCCCTTCCCTTCCCTTCCCTTCCCTTCCCTTCCCTTCCCTTCCCTAACCCTAACCCTAACCCTAAC
>JAPSGF010000102.1:0-79215 GCA_035772895.1 Perdix hodgsoniae | reverse complement strand
CCTTCCCTTCCCTTCCCTTCCCTTCCCTTCCCTTCTTTCTCTCTTTCTCTCTTTCTCTCTTTCTCTCTTTCTCTCTCTCTCTCTCTCTCTTTCTCTCTTTCTCTCTTTCTCTCTTTCTCTCTTTCTCTCTTTCTCTCTTTCTCTCTTTCTCTCTTTCTCTCTTTCTCTCTTTCTTTCTTTCTTTCTTTCTTTCTTTCTTTCTTTCTTTCTTTCTTTCTTTCTTTCTTTCTTTCTTTCTTTCTTTCTTTCTTTCTTTCTTTCTTTCTTTCTTTCTTTCTTTCTTGTCTATCTCAAAGGGCTCATAATAATATACTGACTGAAGGAATGCTCTTCAGTCTGGCTTCATTTAGGAAGAGCTCATATGACTTACATAATAATGAAGTAAAATGTTTTGGCATATGCTTTCCAGCAACTGAAAATGTATGCAGTACTTACATTAAAACAAAGCAAAACAAAACAAAAAGCCTATAAGAAATGAAAAGAAGAAAGTTATACAGGGAAGTTAACTGATGTTTTATTTCTGATTCTACTTTGTACAAAGATGTCTTAAGAACAACCAAGAAAAGGAACCAGTAGCATGATGCTGTGTGAAACAGCACAGAGCAGCCTATGCTCTGGAGAGCTCCAAAACCAAATAGATTTGGAAACACAAATCACACGAGGTAAAACAGCATTATGGCCACAAGCAGCATGGCCCAAGATTTTCTTCAGATTCTTGTGTCAATGAAATGGAAAGAAAAGTTCAGGAAACACAAATTAGGTGGATGGTGGGATGAAAGATAGGTGTGGTTACACCTTCCATGGTCCAAAACAGTAACTCTTATGTTAGCTGTTTCTGCATCTGCTCCTGGTTGGGCACCATGGCTACATATTCTCCCTCTATTCAGCCCTGCTGACACCTTCAGACACAGAATACTTTGTCCAGTTCTGGGATCCCCAATTAAAAATAGACAGGGATCTCTAGAAGAAGTCTAGCGAAGGGCCACAGAGATGATGAGGGGCCTGGTGCATCTCCCCTGTGAGGAAAGGCTAACAGACCTGGGTCTGCTGAGCTTGGGGAAAAAAAGACTAAGTGGGCTTCTGATTAACGTTTATAAATATCTATAGGGAGGTGGGAGGCAAATGGACAAGGCCAGGCTCTTCTTGGTGATGTATAGTGACAGGAAAAGGGGCAGTGGCCCAAAACCGAAAACTTGAACATAGGAAGTTCCATACAAACCTGCAGAACTTCTTTATGGTAAGGGTGATGGAGCACTGGAACAGGCTGCCCAGAGAGGTTGTGGAGACTCCTTCTATGGAGATATTCAGGACCCATCAGAACATCTACCTGTGCCACCTATTGTAGGGAACCTGCTTTAACAGGGAGGCTGGACTCGATGGTTTCTTAATGTCTCCTCCAACCCCTGCAATTCTGCAATTCTGTGTAATTTCAGCCACACTTCAAATACGCGAAAGTCCTTTAAAATGCTTAATTAATAGGCTTACTGTTATCACAATTAGCATCAAATTTCAGCAAATACACCATGCCTATTATTAGAATAGAGACTTCTATTAAGAAGTAAAATGAGCCATTTCACCCGAGCAAGTTGATGTATGAGAGCAGTTGCATGCACACAGTGCCTCACTTCATTACACAGTCTTTACTTTTGTTGGCCAGGAAAGGCTCTTGCAAATAGATCTACTTCTTGAATGCAGTGCAGAACAATTCGCTCGCGGTACATTCCTCATTTCTGAAAGATATATGAAGAACTAAATTCCTAAATTGCAAGCTCCTGTCTTACTCAGCAGTAGTACCAAAGTACTGCCTTTCACTGTGCTGACATAGGGGAAGCATCTTTAGTATCAAAGTAACAATACTAGCAGTAAGATTGGCTTTTGCTACTTCTCCTATGCAGACAATCTAGACTAATGTAGGGATGTTCCTTTGCCAAACTAGTAAGCACATTTTAGTATGCTTAATTTTATATCTATATATATGTGGATATTCATCAGGAAAGTGATAGTTACTGTAATGATTCTTTTTTCTTGCATTCTATGATAGCATTTGTTTCATATCTGCAGTCAGAAATCAAATGAAACAAACGATCAGAGAATAAATCAGTATTAGCAATTGCAGGAAACATCTTCAGGACAAATGGCAATGGATTTGTGCTGTATATTTATAAAAAATATTTCTCCCCACAACACGCTTCCTGCCTTAGCAGGCAGTTAGCAAGAGGCTAGTACATAATTCAAACAAATTTTAAGGTAAGCACTATATTTTTAGGTGTAGAGAATGTCTTTTTCTTCTCAGAAGGACATGTATACGTATTTGATTTGCATGGCAGTGCACATGTGATTTCATCCTCTGCAGTCTAATGTCAACCTTATGGCAAGAGTAATGCATCTCCTTGTCAATCAGCTCCTCCCTCCATTTTTTTTTTAAATATTTTTTAATATATATAAATATATATAAAATAATATTTTAAATATTAAAAAATATTTTTTTAAATCTTGGTGAGAAAAAGCTCTGATAATTAAATTCCTGTGCTGGATTCCCTGTGAAAGAAGAATCTACTGAAAAAGCTACTGGTATGTGAGAGTTGTGAACTGGTAAAATCCGGCAGAACAAGATAATATCAAAGCTGGTGACAGACTACTAGAAAAGTGTAGCTATTAAAAATAAATCACACAGCTTCTGTAAAGACCCCTTTAGATCAGATTTAGCACTTTGTCTGTAGTTCTGATGGCTCTTGTCTTCCTCAGCAACAAGCACTGTAGCCAAAGCAGAGTGCCAACAGAAAACATAAGGTATGGAGAAAATAAGGCAAATTATTATAACTAGAACAGGTTTTTTTTTTCTAGGTTTGAGATCTTTCCCCACACTATCAAAGTAACAACAGGTTTTTATATGGATTTGTTTTTGTTGCTGTCATTGCTGTAGCCCTCCAGTGAGAGATCCGGGTTAGGGAAAGACCTGAACAGAAATTTGAGACAGTTTTACTGATACACTGTTCTTCAACACGGGGTGAGGTGCAATTTTAGTGCTCGCAAAGAAGGGAAAATTAATGAGAGAGGCTAAGTGTGAAGCAGCCTTTCTCTACACCACTTTGGCTCAGGTATTTTTAAGCGAATGTCTTTTGATGATGCCTGGGGATAGTATCTTGCAAAATGTTTTGTTTCTAGAAAAGGGAACTAGAAGGGAAAACCCAGACGTTTCTATTTCTCACAGGGGCTTGAATTTATCTCTCCGCTGTGCAAAGATGTGCGAAATGAGGAATTGCAAGTCACATTTTCTTCCTTATACTTTTTGCAAAATGTTCTTTCAGATGTGTCACAGGCAGTATTTCTCTCTCGTAGGATGCTTTATACCACCTGGGTGACAGCCATAAACCACAACTGCTTCAAAACCCAGATAGAGACATTTTAAGAAACCTATTGCTTACAAAATGTTTTTGGCTGATACTGATATTGAACATTTTTCTTTTCGTGGATAATTATTATATTCCTATTCAGGTGCTTGAAGTAATAAGGCACATTAGAAATATGAGTCAGAAATGTAATTGTCTTAGTAGCAACTAAAATTTAATTTAACTGCATTCTAAATTTCAGTTATTCCTATTAGCAGCTGATCTTTTGCTTACTGATAAATTGCAATTAACCTGTCACATTTAGAGCTTAATTACTGATTCAGCCAATTCTTAGAGTAGGACCTGGTCCATATCTGGCACAGGACAGACTCTGAACAGATCTCAGCTTTGAGTAAGGAGGACAGGATGTAGCAGAAGATGCTTTCCCCACATGTCATCCTTGTACCAGACGCTACCCTTGCTTGAGGACACTGCTCTGACTCATCATAAGGAAAGGTATGTGGAACACGACCATGCTTGGGATTTGTCATCCTACAGATAAATCTATAAAACCAGCTCTTTCAGTCAAACATGCATGGAAATTCAATTTTTTCCCCAGATCACCAGAGGATAGATTAAAATCGTATCAGTTGTCAAGAAACTAAAGCTTGTTTTATCTGGACAGTTCCATGGTATCTCTATTGCAGGATTTTGGAAGGTGGTTTCAGAGGAAGTTGTCTTCATGCCATAGTTGCTTTTTGGCTAGGCTGATTTATATTCAGGTATAACTCAAAGGGAAAATAGAAGAAGCAGGACCTTAATTTGCTGTCCCACTGCATTCTACAAGCAGTACCATCAGTGAAACTGGAACCACGTTGAATTAAAATTATGTAGCAGAGAGAAGAATCAAGTTCATGGCTTATTACAGGACTAGTAAGACACTATGGGACAATGCCTCAGTTTATGCAAGGGCTTCTCTGAAAGTAATTCCTCCTGTTTTGCTATGTCGGACCACAATACCAAAGGTGGATGTTGATGATATGGCAGTAGAGGATGAACCTTTCCATTAATATTGGTTTACATTTTGTTGCTGTATGGCGGACAGCAGCAGAGGGGCAGTCTGAGAAAATGGTGTCTGACATGGAAGTTTGTGTGAAGCAAAGGTGCGTCACTGAATTCCTCCTTGCAGACAAAAATGGCACCCACTGACATGATGAATGACATTCATCACCACTTGCTGAACATTTGTGGAGACCAAACAGTGGATGTGAGCTCAGTGAGGCAGTGGATGGTGTGTTTCAGCAGTGGTGACAGTGACAGCGGGTCACCTCCACTGGTGCAGATTTTTAACAGAGTAGCAAGCAGACTCTCATTCATCTCTGGTAAAAATGTAGAGCTAATGATCATGATTGTGTTGAAAAATAATGTTTTGGAGAATTTACCAAATAATGTCACTGTACTCTTTGTATCTGTTGCAATTTGGAAATGAATAGGAGGCACTACATTTGGAGCAACCCATGTGCTTATTAGTATAAATGCAGGTGAAGTGCCGGCTCTGAATATAGACAGAGACATAGAAGGCAGGGTGTCAAGTATTAAAATAGTTTTTTGGTAATTCAAGACCTGATGCTTTCATGAACGCAAGGGGAAAGGATTTAGCTCTTCCAGTGTAAAATTTAGCAGTATAATTAAGGTATACTCTGCTACTTCTAATAGAGTTTTCTGGCCAGCAATAGTCTCCTCGTCTGTCTAGCAAGTTTATATACACAGGAAACCAACCTTAGCACTTTGGGTAATGTTTTGAAACCCACTCTATCTCTGGCCTGGGGATCCCTCTGGGGCCCTGATTCTCTGCATGGCATCAGCTCAGTTTTTTCCAAGAATGTCACTCCAGCTTTACCACCAGGTAACTAAGTCAGGTTATCCACAATGAATTCTAGGTGTTCAGGTGAATCTTATATTCTGTTTTCTGCCACCTACATAAGTGAAGGAAAGTAGTTTTTCAAAAGACCAAACCATCACACCCGCATACTTCCCAGCACCCTGTATTGTCTACTTATGAATTAGCACTCCTGATCTTGAGTTCTGACAAAATGACTGCAGAAAACCCAAACTCCTGGGTTGCCATGGTTATTCTGTGTACATCTCCAAGTTCAGAACAGCTGAAAACATCATCGACTGCAGGTATAATGCCTGAGCAGAAAGCAAACGGCTCTCATTTCTCAAGGATCTTTCAAAAGATCCAGAGCAAAGGAGCCTTGATGCCACTTGGAGCTCAGGACAAGTAGTCCTCAAAATCCAGGCCAGACTCTCAACTATTTTAAAGCAGCCTTGGCCCACAGCACTGTTCCTATAATGCAAATTTAAACTAGTTGACAGCTTCATACAGGTGACATAATGAGACCAGGCAAAACTGCTATCATAATTCTTTAACATTTTGGGATATTGCTCAGACCCTCAGAAATTACTTGCATCTTACAAAACATATACATTTCTAGCATGTGTGCTTAAATTCAGCTGATATATGATGTTCTATAAATGATCACAGTTTCTCACCACCTTAGAATATTAATGGTGAAAATCTGAATGTGTCAGTCTGAAATGTATTATTTGAACTGCAGTGAGAGAAACGTACTCTAGAAATTTAACATTCTGTTGATAAAATGCAAAATTGCATCAGTTTAGCAGGGGAAGTGAATTGCAATAATGCATATTAATTCCTAGGTAAGTTCCTACCTAGAACTGACACTAACTACAATTTAGAGACAAAGATAATGATGTCTGTCCCAGAGCAAACTTTGGTAATTCAATATTTATTTTCACTTTGAGTAGTAAAAGAATTGAAAATTTGTTGCAGAGTGCAAACCATGCATCAATAATTTAACATGGGAAGTACCATTTGTGATAATCACTCAGGAAAGTAACAACGTTATGTATGAACAATATTATATAACTCAAACATTATGTAATTATTGTAAATGTCAGCAATAATAAATGTATTAGCTCGCTTATTCTATGAATCAATAACATTATAAAACATCAAAAAAAATTAAATACTACCTGCTGATATGTTATCATTGCTTTCTTATCATTGTTATTCTCATGTGTTTATTCTACAGCAAGACTTAGAGGAGAAAAGACAACAGGACTTGATCTAAGGATATCCTAGCATTATGTCTGGCTTTGCCACAGTGGTTTCTGCTTTTCAGCTGTAGCATGGAGAGAATTATACGTGTATCTTTTAACAGGGCTTTGAAATCAAATGAAGAAAGATATTAGGTAAGAGCTGGTTATTACTATTACCACCACTTTATTATTACTGTCTGTACCCCTTTTGCTGTTGGTCACTATTGGAACTGTGAAATGTGAAAAAGAAGGTCTCTAACAAGAGCAGACTGTTGTGAAGTACCACAGAACAGATGTCCTTGGTGTTTTTTAACCGATGTGAAGCAATAGGATGTAGTCAGTTAAAGTGTTCTTACATAAGACTGTATCTGAATGTTGTATGTTTACACCCTTGCTTTCAAAAGCACTGTACCCAAATATAACTCTGTGTTCTGACAGGAACGAGCAAAGCTTGCAGGAGGGCAAAGCTGACCTTGCTCAGACTCAGAACAGAGGCTCACTCCTGCATTAAGTCATCTCTTATTACACACACCCCACAACCACTGCACCCGGTAAGCTCTCAATACTTACACGGCTAATGTTTATTTACTAAAGTCTTCTAGTCAGATTTTTCTAGCCCTGCACACGCGTAGCAATGGCAGAGAGTCCCAAGAGAGTTGAATCTTGGCAGAAAGCGTGGATGAGATGTGGCTCATAGTGCATCCCTGTATTTGGACGTCTATCCTTTAAGCATATCCAAACTCACTCTTTTGTCAGATGCAGTACGGATCATGCTCCTGTACTACTGTTGTTTTTCTGTTTTTTTTTATAATCAGAACACTCTTTCAAATGATCCCTTCCTCCCTAGGAACAACCTTCCAAACAATCATCTCTAAGGGGTTTACGCAAGTGTGTAAACTTGTTTATTTTAGGTAGAAAAACAGAACTACTCAGAACCAGGAGGCTTTGAAGACTTCCAGAGGCTAACAAATGGCTGTAAATTAAGGGACCTTGTGTTAAATTCCCTAAAAACCAGTTCTGACAAGACATCATCACATCATTGGTAGGGGATAGCACAGTGTAAGCCACAAGACCATTTCTTCTCCCCATGAACTTGTCATTGAGAACGCAACCAGTATTTCTCCTGAGGCTGAGTGCTTACAGATAGCCTTGCCCTCACAAAGTTGAGGCTCATGGTTGCTGCTCTTCGTAGGTTCAAAGGAATAAGTAAAGCAACGGCACTTTAAAATTGCAGGTGTTCTCCTTTTTGTTCTTAGAGCTAACGTGAAATGAAGAGCCAAGTAAACAATGCTTGAAGAGTGGAGATAAATGCTGAAGTATAAGCATACACAGAACGAACAAAAGACTTGGTTGGCAATGCTTTTAAAATGAATTTGCAGCTTTAAAAATAACAGTACCCGATTTGCTAGTGTTATTTCAAACTTCTTTCAAAGCTCTTCTGCACAGCTGTTTTCATCACTTGTGTTTGTAATTTCCTAGTACAGGAAGACATTGCTTCAGCCTTTTTTGTAATGATAACCAGTAGTTCTTAATTTTTTAAGGTTTGCATGTGTATGTGTTTTCTACCATGCAACCTCTGTAAAGAACAGAAGGGTAAATTTGTTCTCTTCAATAACATGAATGACAAATAATTAGGAAGACTCCATAGTTTCCACTTTTTGTGTGTAAACAATGAAAATGAAAAGAGGACTCAACATGTTTTTCCGTCTTATGCATGCTTCAGTAGACAGAACTTAAACTGAAAAAGGCCAGGATAAGGATGACAGCCTACAAGACATGAGTAAAAGAGTCAGAAGATGAGAATAAGTTAGAGGAATCACTAAAATCTACGTGAAAAAAAAGCGATCCTATTTTTTAATGTGCAATGTTTCCTTTTAAGCAGACGTCCATGCTTCAAAATTTAGGTGTGTGTGGTTATTTTGAAATTAAGTGAACACTGCAATTATTCTAGTGAGGCAGCCTGCACCACCTACTACACAGATCTACCTACTACACAATACTACACAGCATGGAATTTGAGCAAATTGAAAAGCAATTACAAAGCTCCCAAAAGAGAGCAGCTCTGAGACTAAACGAGGATGTTTGTGAAACAATTGCACATTTAAAGCAGGCTTTTGTGAAACAGTATTTGTGTTTTGCATTGCTACCAACCTAGTTACTTATTGCAGAGATGTCAGTTTTGACAAATGTTTCTTTTCCCATTTTGTTAAGTATGTCAAAAATAGAAGTCTTTCTTCTGAACTGAACTTTTCCCCTCTGCAAATTTAAGTGAAACTTCTCAGTTGGTTGAATGCAGGCTGCAGAAGCTGCTTCTGCATAATCCAACTGTCAGAACACATGAAAATCCATGTGAAGCCTTCCAGCCCCTCAGCAGATGTATACATGGGGCTAACTTTTGCTGACACTTGTTATACAGACAGTAGAGCTCAGTCTTTGGCAGAGACTGCAGGACTGTCATCTTCACTGACAAATGTGATTTATTTATTTATTTGCGGATAAGCCGATATAATGTTGATATAACATAATGGTAACTGCTGAACCTGCTTGGGAAAACAGGAAGCAGTGAAGAGGGCAAGTCAGTGACTGACTGATCTGGATTGCTAAGCTGGGGGCAAACAAACAGCATGCATTCTACTACTGTGAAATGCAGAGATGTTCATCTAAGAAGCAAAGAGTAGGAGCACAGTGTTGATGACTACAGGCAGCTCGCTGAGGACCCACAAGAACGATCGCAATAAAGAGAGGATAAGAATCTCTTATCTCTACTTATATATTGGGAAAACAAAGATTTGACAGAAGTCTTTAAATCAAAAGGCAAAAACATAAGCATATATTATGCCTGAAAGTTAAACGTGTTCGTTCTGTCTAGAAATATGATTCACTTTTTTTTTCTTCTTCTTTTTCTTTTAAACAGTAGGAAGGATGATTAACTACAGGATAAAAGAGAAATAAACTCTTGTAGGTTGGAATGAATATGCTTTTACTGGGAGATTTTTGAAAGACGTCCAAAACAACATGCTCTAACCTGACCAGAGCAGCCCAGGGAAGTTCTGTGGACTGTTTCTGTGCAGAAAGTAACACAGAATGAATGTAACGGTGTTATCCACACTGGTAACTGATGATTCTTGAAAGCATACAAATCTTTTTGCTGGTCATATTTCTGAAAGTACCCAGCATCTGGCCTCCTGGCAGTCTATCTCTTTCGTCAGAATAGAGAGTAACTCTTTCAGCAGTGTCTCCGAGCCTTTGGTACCAGCAGATGTCTCTTTAACTGCTATGGCATTCAAGTGAAGTAGTTGCCATCACTGCCTCATGGCTGGTCAAAGAATCATAGAATTGCATGAGTTGAAAGGGACGTTTAAAGGTCATCTATTCCAACTCCCCTGAAATGAACAGGGACGCCTACAGCTACATCAGGTTGCTCACAGCCCTGTCCAGCCTGACCTTGAACACCTCCAGGAACAAGGCACCCACAGCTTCTCCGAGCAACATGTTCCAGTGCTTCACCACTGCTGAGTAAAGAATTCCACCTAATATCTAATTTAAACATCCTCTTTTTAGTTTGAAACCATTCCCCCTTTGTCCTGTCACTATCAGATCCTGTGATAGCCAGTCTCCCTGCTGTTTATAAGCTCCCTTGAAGTCCTGGAAAGTTGCAATGAGGTCTTTCAGAGCCTTCCCTTCTCTAAAGCTAACCAAACCCAGCTCCCTCAACCTTTCTTCGTAAAAAAAGGGTGCTCCAGCCCTCTGATCACTTTCATGGCCCTCCTCTGGACCTGCTCTAACAGCTATAAATAAGAAATTGCTCTCTTGTAAGACCTGCATTATTTCTCATTCCATGTACCTCCTGTAAAATGCTGGCCAAAGGAATTTCTAGTTGTAATTCACATCAGTGGGATGCAGCCATGTGATTGCCAGTCCAACAGAAAGCTTCATCTTATCTGTGAGCAGCATGTCCTCTGTGAAACACCCTGAATCATGCAATATTCTGTATTCATCACGCAATGATATTTCAGTTGGATGCTCGTAGGAGAGAGGAGCTCATAAGCTTATTAAATATGTCCTATTTGCTGGTAAATTTCCTTTTTTCTTTCTTTTTTTTTTTGAGATGAAAGAAAATGAGATTTCCAGCAGAATCTTACAATAAAGGAAGTTAGTAATACTACAAAATTCTGCAGAAGCCTGTATTTCAGCGACCAGGTGGACACTAAGGACTCTCTATCTACCCACCTAATGGGATAATATATAGGTATGAGGATAGTATCACTTATCTGACTTCTGCTCATCTTTTCCTTCCTTCTTTCAGATCAAATTTCATTGCAGGACTCTGAACAGTGACCACAAGAGGTCCTTCCTCTCACAGCACAGCATTGCTGCTGGGGCTGCTAACATCCATCCACACTTGCAGCACGTTGCCTTTGGAGCCGTGACACTTTTTAAGCTTTAAGTATGCACTTTAAATTAAAACAGTGTGATAATGCCACTTTTTAAAGACATCTTTGACCAACTAAAGTTGAACAGCTTGAAAAGTTGATGAGTTGCTGTTGCTAATGGCTTCTGGCTTGTGTGGCACTGAGGCTGACATGCAACATCTCAGAAATGAGAACAGAACAGGAAGGAACTTCTACGGTTTCTGATGCAAAAGTTACAGTGTGATATGCCAATAAGCAGTACCTTTAAGAAGGTCTTTTTTGTGTTAGATTTTACTTTCTGACATAAGTGTGTGCCAACAAACATTGCATGTGATTTTGAGGATTGGGAGTTCTATTTCTGTTGAATGTAACAAAATGTCTGAAGTCTTAGCTTCATTGTTGTAACTGTAGAATGATTCAGTGTGTAAAGAGATACTGATTACTGTCGAGGGGAATTTCTAGAAACATTGCTAAGAAAAAATAAAACTGTCTGAAACACATTACAGATGTAGTCATTTCACTGTAAGCAAAGCCACTTTATAAAACCAATATAGATGTTTATATAGATATAAAACCACATAGATTTTCCACAGGAGAGGGAATTTCTAAATAACTTTTTCCCTCCCAGTGTATTTATGAAAACAACCTGAAATACCAACCAGACAAAGAGATGCAGGTAATTCATCATGAAGTATCAAAAGAAAAGATTCCAAAAACTCTTGCAGGAAGAAAACCTTCTGTTGCAAGATTCACAGGTGAAATGGAAGACGCACCAGAGCCAGTTTGAAATTAGATTATTCAGGTTGTGTTAGCATTACAACTGTGCCCAGCATTGTCCAGTTTTTCAAGCTTTCTTTCTGTGACACTAATGTGAACATCTTCTTGATACTTCCATAGATTCTTGCTTCAGGAGGAGGCCTCCTTGAACACTTCTTCTCTCACATGCTTTTATAATACTTAAAAATGCTAACAGAATTTGCATTTGGATTTCTCAGAATTGTATGTAATCTCTCTTTGAAATGACATTATATTAAGAACGTACGGCATACTTATTAAACCTTCCACTAATCTCCATCAGATCTGGCCAGGAAATCTTATTTGCTATAACCCAGGCAGGCCTTTCCTAACATTTTTTGACATCCTATTTTGCAACACCCTGACACCATGTATTAGATGTGAAATGGCCCTGAGCACCAGACCAGCATTGCCCGTGCTGCTCAGGCTGGCAGGATCCGAGCAAGATCTTCATGGAGCCTGCGTATCCATACTACTTAATTTCTTATTCAGATGCAGAAGGAGTTGACTGCAGTGTGTGTAAAACCCAGCACACAGTAGCAAACAAAATGCATAGCTTTGATTTAAAAATACGTGGTTATTATCTGGCTTTGGGAAAGGCAGGTTTGTGCTACAGATAAACAAATGGATGAACGACTAGCAGAATTCAGTGTATCTGGTGTTCACTGAAGAAACACGCGGATGCTCAGGAAAGAGGTGAACTAGTAGCAGAGAGTTCAAAACCACCACAATCATGATTTCTCTAAAGATCTCTTTTTTGCATTTACTACAAGATGGTGCTTGTTTTTAAGAGGATGGTTTGTAATGTTGTAATCTACTGCAGGTTCTACTCCCAGCGTTTTCAACCTTTTTTTCTAGACTGGAGGATTTTTGAATAACCACCACAGCTTGTTCCAAGTGTGAGATTCCACCATTATCTCTCAAGTAAGAACCATATTGAAAGCTCTTCTGGCTTTTCAGGTGGGTTCTCCGGTATTCTCATTTTACCTCAGTCTTTACGTATTCTTTCATTTTTAGAATATGTACAAGGAAGATTTCAGGAATATTACTGAAGAGAACATAGCCAGCAATGGCACCTTCTCTGCCTTTGCCCACACCAACACCACAAGAGCTATCCTGATTACCGTCTATTCAGTTGCCTTTGCTGGAGGTGGGATAGGTTCCACTGCAATGTCATTTGTGCTGGTCAAGATGAACAGTCTGTCTGTGACCACTACAGCCATCATTAATCTAGTCGTGGTACATAGTCTCCTTCTCCTCACAGTCCCCTTCCGTTTGCACTACTATATCAATAAAGAGTGGATCTTCCACATGCCGTTCTGTAAAATAGTGAGTGCTATGGTGCACATCCACATGTATCTGACTTTCCTGTTCTACGTGATCACACTGGTGATCCGCTGGTTGATCTTCTTTCAGTGGAAGGATAAGGTAGAGTTTTATAGGAAGCTACATGCCATTGCCGCAAGCGTCGCCGTGTGGGTCATTGTCATCGTCTTCATGGTGCCACTCTTCTGCATTCAGTATGGACGCTCAGGGACGTATGATGACAAAGCATGCTTTAAATTCCACAAGGAGCTGAAACAGGACAGTGTGAAAGTCCTGAACTACCTAACCATTGCAGCTGTTGCCTTAATTACTTCTGTTCTCCTGGGCCTGCAGATTTTTATTCTGGCCAAAGTATCGAGAAAACTCTCCGCATCTCTCTGGTCACACCAAGAGTTCTGGGCCCAGGTGAAGAACTTGATATTCATCTGTGTCATCATAATTTGCTTCCTTCCCTACCACCTCTTTAGAGCCTACTACATAAAGTATGTGAGTGACAGTGAAAAGTTAGAAAGCTACAATGAAGTTTTTTTGGGCCTGACTGCCCTCAGCTGCCTGGATCTGCTGTTCTTTGTGCTGAGTGGAAGCCGTCTCTTCAAACAAAAGGTCGGCATGCTTCGAAGCAGGCTGTCCTGCTGCTAGCTCCAACTGTGTGGGGACCTGGAATCTGGCAGAGCACAGTGCTGGAGAGGCATGGCACATCCACTGCTCAACACATCAAAGCAGGCACTGGAAAGAACATAAACCTGCTCCCCAAAATAATGGGGTGAACCACCTATGGCATCTCCGATGGTTGACTGGGGACCTGCCACTGGGATTTCCTCAAAGCCCTGCTTAGTGAGGAGTGGATACACCTTGAAGAGTTGGAGGAAAGGGCATGGTCTCATTCATCTTATATTATTATTTTTATTTTATTTTTACATCAAGCTTTGTGAACTCTAAGGCACCACAACGAAACTCAAGAGAATTTGCAAAGTGTGTTAAACCACAGACATAAAAAATGTAATTTTTAAATGGATTTTGGAACAGAGTTTTGAAATGTAAAGATCCATAATATTTTCCACATGTGTATCTTATTTATTTCCTGCAAACTCTTATAAAATATTGATGAAGCTATTGCTCCACTTAAACGTATCTTTTAGTTCACTGTAAAGACAAGTGTAACTTCCCAAATGTACTAAGCAACTCAAACAACTCTTTAAAAACTATTAATACATATATATATTATATATATATATATATTATATATATATATATATATTTTAAGATTTTCTCAGAATCAGTTCTGGGAGATGTTATCATTACAACAGAAAAAAGTTTTGTTCTTCTCTTCCCCATACATCTCCAGCAAAAAAATTACACATCATCACTGAATATTGTATTTTTTTAATATTGTATTTTTTAAATATTCTATTTTAAACTAAAAGCTACAGAATTGTTCAATTTTCAAGAAATACTAATGCTGAGAATCGTTTTATTTAGATCATTCAGGTAACAGTTGTCCTCTCTTAAAAAGACAAACATTTTATGTTTCCGAAGTAAATGTAAAGCATTTTTTTTCCCCCACCCATGTTGATTTTGTGCAGTTTTAAGTTTGTACATAATTACTTTTTTTGGTATCTAACGTGAAATCAATTCTATAAATGTTGTACCCCGGACTAGTTGAAGAAATTAGAACAATACTGCTCAGATTGGAGGGGTAGAGAAAGCTAATGAAACTGGTCTATCTAAAAATCTTACTATATCTCAGTGACACAGTGTGAGTTGCTGTTTCTGTACAGAAAATTAATCTGTATTTGAAAAGAGGAAAAAAAAAATCAGCAAAATAATTCTATGGAAGACATTCAGGATTTCACAGCTCTTCTGTTTTACACATATCCAAAAAAGACTATAAAATTCTGAGTTCTGTATTACAAGACAGCAAAGACTAATTTATCTTTCTTCCTCTTCACATCTGTAAAAGGTCATATTCTTAATTTAGTCAGTTGAATCATATCTTGATATTTTGACAAATAGGTTAACGGCTAATTAATTTCCAGTCAGAGTCTCTTCTCATGATGCTGCTGAAATCCACCTTATCCTATTTCTGAATCTTTCCATTTCTTGCTACTTCTTCATCTCTTTCTCACAATACAGCAATCAAACAATAAGTGTTGGATCTTCCTGCACCTATGCAATCTTACTGCTATCTTACATTGCTTTTGATCCCATCAAAGAGTGATGTCCAAGACGGTTACATCACAGGATCCTATTTCTTCCAAATTCTTTCTTTTCTGTCTTCCTTCCTGCTTCAAGCTCTATTATATCTCTCAGTAGATCTGACTATGAGAGATTATTTTCAGGTCAGTATGAGTACTGCTACATGACAATTAATATTTGTGATTTGGAAATCAGTGAGGTTCACATAGGAGATGCGGTGATGCTCACATGGCCCACTCTTGGCAAATTGCTTGGATCACAACAGATGTTGAGAGGGAATTGTAAGAGTTTGCAATGTATGTGAATCTGAGACAAAACTGTTTGGGGTTTTTGCCAGAAGAGCAGCATGTTAAAGAGGAAGGGGACCACCAGCCATATTAAACAGTGAAACTACAGAGACGTTTAAAACAAGGAAAAAGTCAGCTTGAATATGTAGTTCACTGACTGCCAGTTAACTATGTGTCATCAAGAAAGCAATAAACTACTTTGACCCATATTTAGTTCACAAATACATGAACAAAACAGTTTTACCCTGATATAACAGATACAACAGGTTGGGCTCAAAGGGGCTACAGGCTGGCAACCAGTCACTAGTGGGGTTCTGCAGGGCTCCATTTTAGGGCCAGCTCTCTTCAATATTTTCATAAATGATTCAGAAGCATGACTTGATTGTATACTAAATGAAGTTTGGCGGTGACACTAATCTGGGAGGAGCTGGTGACACCCTTGAGAGTACAGAGGCCTTGCAGAGAAGTCTTGACAAATGTGAGGACTAGGCAGTCACTAATGGCATAAAGTTTAACAAGATCACCAGATTCTGCACCTGGGACACAACGCCCCTCTTCAAATGCTTCATAAACTCCAGCACTGGAACGGTGCTCTCAGACACAGGGCTCAAATTTTGGGTGGTCCTGTGTGGAGCCAGGAGTTGGACTGGTTATCCACGTGGATCCTTTCCAACTAGGAACAGTCTACGATTCTATGGTACATTTCTGTTTCCTTTTGCAGTGACATCTTTGGTGAAGAAAAATATATCATGTGCATTCTGTAAGCACTGCATCTTTGTAACGCTACATTATAAATCTTTTTATATAATAAAGCTTTTTAAACAAACAAATACCTTTGTACTCCAAAAAAAAATAATAAAGCATGTATTTCAAACAGTACAGCCTGATCATATAGCTTAACTAATCTTCTTGTATGTCTTAAAATGGGGAGTAGTTCAATTTTTGCAAAAATAACTGCAATACTGTGGCATCACAAAAATACCACGCAGTAGGTGCTTATTTCTCAAATAGAAATTGATGCTAATAATTGTAATGTTAATTCATGATGCTAATGAACAGAATTAGAGGGATTCAATTCCATGATTTGAGTTGGCAATACTAGTCAATAAAGCTTTAAGATTTCTATGAGACAGCCTGACAAACTTCACATCAGCCACTCATCTCACTTTGTGAGTCTGGCAGAGAAAGCCTCCCCCTGCCCAACGAGAAGTCCTTTTTAATCCTATCAGGAATCACCATGCCAGCTGGTGACAGATGTGGTTCTTCCTCTGTCCCACCCTCATGGGCATCTTTCCTGTCCACTCCCCCTGGGAGGGCTGAAGGGGGATTTAATGTGCTGCCAGGCAATGCTGTGGAAGGAGAAGTCAGAAAAGCTGCTGAAAATTGAAATGTAAACAGGGCCAGATCAGCATCTGGAATGTAGCCAAGCAGCTCCTATGAACAGTGATGATGGAGGAAGCACTGACGAGCTGCAAACATTGAGGAGCCAGTCCATAGAGAAAAGGGGAATTTCCAGTTACCACCAACTATTTGGTCAAAGGCACCAATGCCTAAAAAGACAATCTGATTTTCCTAACTTTCTGTTACAGAGGAGGTTAGAAAACAACCACACAAGAACAACAGCAAAAAAGGAGCTCTATTACAGCAGGACATATAGGACACGGGCCCTGCAGAAGGTGGTGGGGAAGAGAAGAAGGCAGAATATAAGCATGTTTCTGCCATACAGACACAAGGTAATAGACTGTCTCTGGACATCATCTCACGCTGTTTACCAAACCCCTAAAGCTGCCAAGAAGTGGAACTCCCACTGACAGGAGCAAGCTAAACTTCCATTACTCTTTGTTCCTACTTCTACATCATCCTTTCAGCTGCATAAGTCTCCCCAGTAATTCACCAGTGAGCCATGAAAAATCATGTTAATACAAGGATAAATACAACAAGCTTGCTTTCTTTCAGTAATGCTGGTTTAGGTATTTATCAGACTTTAGTCCTCCTTGTCTCATCCTTCTCAGGCTCCAATTTTTTTCTTTTAGGCTGTTTTACCCAGACCCTTATCACCTGATATAAGAAAAAATTGCTTGTAGACTAAATTCATTTAGCATGAACGAAGTCATCCCTGCAGTAAATTGCCTTTGGAAGTTTAAACCCAAATTGAACATAAACTTTGTGTTATGATGGTACTGTGGAAGCAGATATTCTGAAAAAAAAAAATAAAAATAAAAATAAATTTGCAATTATTTCAAGAAATACCTGTTTCGGCCACTTATTACAGAAAAGGAACTGGAGATATAAATTATTCCAGAAAATACTGGCCACGTTATTACACTGTTCAACTCCATGCTTTACCTGGGGACCACCTGAAATATTTAGTCACAGAATTACAGAATGTCCTGGGTTGAAAAAGACCACAACGATCATCCAGTTCCAATCCCCTACTATGTGCAGGGTCACCAACCAGCAGACCAGGCTGCCCAGAGCCACATCCAGCCTGGCCTTGAATGCCTCCAGCAATGGGGCATCCACAACCTCCTTGGGCAACCTATTTCAGCTAGCATTTACTGGAATGCCTATATGTATGGTTCTAATGGGGGAGGTCAAATATCACCCAAGTGGAAGATAAAAATTAAAAGTAGATCCAAATTTTACAAAGCAGAAATTACTTCACAGTAGTCTCTACTATAGAAATCAGCATTTGTTCTGTGATTTATTGTGCCTTTCTGAACAGCCTGGGAAATAAAATAAAATGAAACAAAATAGCTATTTCTCTTGTATTTTAAGCTAGTAACTTCAAAAAAGAGGCCAGAGATTACTCATTTTTTACAGTACTTTTCTACTATTTTCTGTCATTTTACAAAATAACTGGAAGTAATTTTGAAAAATGTTTGAAGATTTGAGTCATTTTGCAAAATGACTGGTTTCACTATGTGGCTACAGCATGTATCAGAAATTGGTGCAAGAGCAGTTGTATGCAAAATAAGTAGTCAAACCAGATTTCTCCACTTGCTAACTAATAAGTGTCTCAGGACTTTGAAGTAATTTACAGAAGAACTTTACAAAAAATCTAAGAAATACTCCAAGTATGTGATCCCAAAAGCTGAATACAACGCAGCTATTGCTAATATAAAGAAGGTAAAACAAAATCCTAAATCAAAGTCAAGATACAAATACTCTCTGCTTGCAAAGTAAATATGGAGGATTCAGCCTTTTTTTTTAATTTTTTTTTTAAACCATGAGTACATTGCTACCTCTTCCCCTTCAGATACAGCTTTATTGAGAAGGAAGAGTTTCCTATTTCCCTCATTTCAGGTATGAAATTCTACAATTTGCAGATGTTGAGAAGCCGATTAAGAGAAGGCAGAGAAAAGAGGAATCTTCCATTAGGTGAGCATCAAGAATAGATTCAGTAACATCAAAAAAGGACATATGGCTACTGGCCATGATGGCAGTGATTATGTCAGAAAACTTTTGTCCTCTGCCTATGCAAACATCATCAGATACACTGTTGAGCTCTTCAAAACCAGCTACAGAGTGTTCCAGGGAAAAAGAGCACCACTTGGCTGAATAGTTTGCTGGACAATCTGTTTTAAACAAGGAGCACTAAGCACAGGACAAATTGACTATACTGATATGCAAATGATGACTTTAGACAGCTTGGGGTGGATAATAGTGTCACCAAAATTGTGTGTTCTCCATCCACTTCTATTAAAAAAAAAGAGCTGAGGTTGCCCTACAGCTTCTTGACATCTTTTTAATTTTTGGAACTCCAGTCGTATTACCGGGTCATGATGGAACTGGATTAATTAATGAAGTCATACAAGAACTGAAATGTTTGTGGTCTCAGCTCAGCTTGGTACATGGAAAACCAGGACAGTCTCAAAGTCAAATGCTCATTGGGTGTATGATAGACTATAATTAATAGAACTGTTCTTTGGGAATTTGCTTTGTGCAGTTTTCTAAGAACTCAGGTCACCACTCAAGAATAAGGTGTTCACCATATTCAGCTCTATTTGGAGCAGGCTCCAGATGTGAGCTCACCTTGACCTCTCCTACATCAGACGTGATCAGCTGCTCAGTGACTGAGGAGGATCTGGTCTCTGTGCTGACTGTTCCTGTTGCACCATCCATCCCAACAGCCAATGCAGATCCAAAGGATCCCACTGGTACTGCCATCAAAGCAGAAGCTGTTACAGAGCCTTCATCTAGGTCTCCATTAGAAGAAATTCATCCATAGCATCTGAAATTTCCACTCACATAGACCTTAAAGACATGTAGCCTTTTGCCAGCAGAGACTACATCCAGTGCACAACTGTTAGCTATCCCAGCCTCCAAAACCCATCTGTTTTACCAGCAGGACAAAGGAGCACAGGTAGACCAGGCTGGCCCAGCTGAACAACGTAGGTCAGCATCCAAGAAAAGATTGTGCAGCCAAGGCAACTTCCAGCTGGCAGTGATGGAGACAACGTGACTCTCTCTCAGACTGACCAAAGGATCATCAAGGAAGCAAACTGGAATGTTACAGAGCAAAATAAATTCACCAACAGCCCTCATCACAATTGTATCAGTCACAAAAATAATGGCTAGCTCAGTGAGAAAAAATACTGCTCTATGTTTCCAAGCTTAGGTTCGGAGCTTACATTACTTACAAAGATTTTACATGTGCTAATTTATCAAGATATTTTTTTCCAAAATTAACTTAAAAAGTGAGAGATAATAACAGTTCACTAATTTAACAGTCTGTATGTCTATGGGAGAGAAAGCAGGTAGGGAAGGCAGCTATTGCTTTCTTTGGTGGAAACTAAAACAATCTCAGTCTATCAACAGAAAGTTCCCCTTCCTCTTTACCAGTGATTATGTTACAAGATAACACATAATCATGATATAGTCTATATCACCCTGCCTTATGAAAGAACCAGAAACTGATATAGTATTGTTTTGTGCTGTCTTTATTCTAAATGCATTTCACTGAATGAATTTAATTTCATGAGGGAGTTAATTAGCATAGCTGTTTCTCATCACTACTGTAACCCTTACATTTGCACATTCTCACTATCTCTGCTATATCTTTCCTCTATGCAATCTTAAAATAAATGAGACAATTTCCCATAGAATTCTCCTGTTATTCAAGAATATGCTCAGTCCAGAGCTGCTGTGTGAATATTGCACCTGTGTGTGCATTTTGTTTTTACTTCAACAGTAACCTGCAAACTCAGTCACAAAATAAATAAATAAATAAATAAATAAAATCACCAAAAGCCACGAGAGGAGGGTGCTGTTTTCATTCTGTTAATGTCATTAAATCATAACATTCCACCACTACCAGCAGACTGCAAACCCAAGCTGATACCTCTTTGGTTGAGCAGTATTAATGTTTCAACAGTTAAGCAATTTGAAAGGCTGAACATTCTTTGGTGCTTTAGGAGAGGTGAAGCTTTTTGTAATGCAACAGTGGAGTGTGGAGAATATACAAAGCTGGAAAAAAAAAATAACAGCAAACTTATCACCCCGTGAATGTGAGCTACATGAGGCAGCAAAACTACAAGAACAGATGAAAAACCTGATAAGTGAAATTAGGCAGCAAGCAGTTCACAAACAAACAAGCAAAGCCAAGCTGCAAGACAAAAACGAATCCAAAAGAAAATTGCCAGCTGGTCTTTGGTTAAATTCCCCCTAACTGATCACAGGTGAGGTTACTTAACTGCATGAGGGACATAACAAAATGGTAATGGAGGCACATGCAGAAATGCAGCATGTGAAATACATCACATCCATACATCAGTGTATCACTAAAGCGTAGGAGTGTGAAGCCTCTACCGCTACTGATGAAGTAAAAATAAAGAAATAAATACACACATGTATATATGTTGTGTTATATATATATGTGTGTTGGACTAAAATACTTTCCACTTTCTAAGAGCTATTTTTATCATTACAGAGGAAAAAAAAAAGCAAAAACAAAAATCCGCAAACTGATGAAATATTTGCAAGGACAAAATCTTGATCTGGAGGTCAGAATGTGTGTAAGAGCAAAGTCAACTTAGCTTTAATAAATGCTCCACACTAAGAACTACTGCAAGTTAGTGAATTTAATAACTATAATTTGCATCTTGAAACCTCACAAAGCTCTGAACACAAAGAAAACATGTGGAAAGGAATTTTACCTTAGTTCTCTGTTGTACTGAGACTAGTTAAAACTACAGAATCATACTAAAAATAGGTTGGAAGAGATTTCTTGAGGTCCTATAGTTCTATCTTCTGTCAAGTAAGGCTAAAGTCAAAGTTAGATGAGGCTGCTCAGGACTTGCTTGCATTGTCAGAATTTCCAAAGACAGAGAAACCAAAGACCTCCTTTGTGCTGCTGACCCATAGCTGCAACACTCTCACATTATTATCATAATTATTCTTCTTGTACATCATTCAGATTCAGAGTTTCCATTGCTGCAACTCAAGACTCACCTCTTATCCTTTTCACCATTTAACTTTGAAGGAGTTTAGCTCTGTCTTCTCCACACACAGGAAGGCAGCAGCCAGTTAACCTAGCCTTAGGCTTGGCCCTTAAGCCTTAGCCTTTGGCCTTTCTTTCTCCTGGTTAAACCCAGTTTCCTCCATCTCCTAGCCATGCCATGGCTAACGTAGCACTGCATAGTCCCACATCACAAGGTCATGCTGCTAACTCCTTTTAAAAAGTCTGTGCTATGTTGAAGATTATCACAACCAGCATGAGGAGCAATTAGTTAATTACCACCTGTTGCTATCTGATCCCATGCTGGCTGGGGGTTGGGCTAAAAGCTGGAGTGAGGACACAGGCAGGACTGCTGAACCAAAGTAACTGCAGGGATACTCCATGTCACACAGCCTGATGTTCAGCAATAAAACTGCAGGGGGAAGTGTGTTTCCTAAGTAGATGTTGTTCAAAGACTAATGGGATATTGGCCTGCTGGTGCTGAATGGTTTTGCATCACTAATTTATTTTTTTGACTGTTTGTCTTCTTTCACAGATTAAACTGTCTTTATCTTGATCCACAAGATTTATATATAAATAAATAAATAAATAAATCCAAAAGCTCAAACAGGAAAAATATATAATATATTATATTATATATTTAATATATAATATATAATGTATTGTATTATATTCATAGTTTAATCAGGTGGCTTTTCAATTATCAGATGGCTTTCACAAAAAACTTTTAAGCTAGTAAGTTTTCAGCCCTTAACAGCTAACAATTGAATAATATTGACAACGCTTTGAAAGTCATGCCTAAACCATCCCTACCAGAAAAAAATAAAATAAAATAAAATAAGAAATCTCAAAAAATGAAATAAAACAGAGCAAACAGGCAAACAACAAAAAAATAGCAGCAAGATCATTAATTGCCTGTTTCACTGTCTTTCTTCGAACTGATGAGTGAATCCCTGGATTTATGTCTAAGACCTTACATCTTCTAACTGCAAAAGAATATAACTGTATTTTTAGATAAATTAGGCCTCCAGCTTTACAAATGAATGTAACATTTTTAAAGACAGTTATTTCTACTGCAGTTACTTCAGCCATTCTGTACATTAAAGATATACAGAAATACATTACGTGCAGAATTGCACACAAATCTATGTACCTTTGAAACCTGCAGATAAACTCCATTCCTGATTTTCACCTGCTTTTTACATCAATTAATCACATTTAAGACATCTTTTTCACACTCAGATGTGAGAAAAATAAATTTCCCAGTAGATCAGGATTTACTTAGGAGAAAAACAGGAGCTCTTGTAAGGAAAGTCTTCATGCAATTATTTCTCAGAGCAAGTGAGTGGCTGCTGAAGGTTTGTTACATGTGCTTGGAGAAGGTGAATGAACACGATAGTTGGACCATGGGAATGCAGGACCATAGTCCTGCATTAGCACCTTGTGCAAGTGTGTGTGGCTGCAGTTATTCTGAAAGCAAAATTCTTTGAGAAGAAAACCATGGGGAAATATGGGTCGGTGATGACCATGGGGAGCAGCCAGCAGCCCCATCATAGTTGGAAGGCATGTGTTGTCAAGGCTGGCACCATTTAGCTTTTGTAACGTGCCAAGGAGAGAGTGCTATTTGAGAAAGAATTCATAGTCACAGGGCAGAGAAACATGGGTGTTTTATTCTATTTATCTCAGAAGAATACTGGTAGTAAAAGTGTTGTGATTTATAAGACCTGAGGTGGTTTCAGAAGTATAGTCACTACGTTTTCTCACTTTTATTTAAAATGGGAGCTGATCAAGGACTTTGGGCCTTTTCAATTATTTCATGGTTCAAATGACCGCATTTCCCTTCAGAAAGCGTTGTACCCTCTGAGATCCTGGAGGCTGAAAAGCCAACTGACAACACTGACAATACTGTACAACAGGAGATCATCTAGGCAGGCTTGCAAGGATCTTAGTATCCCAATGGCTATGATTAAAGAACCACAAGCTTCTCCTTTCAGTTCCTTCCAAAATGTGCATTTGCTCTGAGGATGAAGAAGTACTACCTTGGAAGCCTTTTCAGACTTGCAGCAATCTAATATGAGTGCAGTCAAATCTATCTCCTGCTGTATATGGATAAAAAAGAGGGAAAGTTCTCATTTCCTCTCGCTTGCTTGAACAATGAAAATATCAGTTTTCTTAGCCACACTGTTAAGCTTTATTTTGATTTACCTTCTTTTTTTAAATTGTTTTATCATCTGTCTTGTCTAATGTTAAGAACTTTTCTATCCTCACTCTTCCATCTTATCCCTGCAGACAAGTATCCATTTCTAAACATCTAAACAAGGCTTTGATCCCTCCTTTTGGGCTCAGGAACCATGATGCATCTGGCAGATGCTCTCCAGAGAACAGACCTCAGTCTTTCCCTCTACTCTTTGGGAATGTAGCACATCACTAGCAAGTGTTGTATTTGCACTAGATTTTATTTATTCAGCACTTTCCCTGGACCCAAAGATGTTCACCTATCAACTTTTTGAATTAGCCAAGACGGATTACTACAGTGAGACAATACATGGATCAGAAGTGTTTGGTCTAGACTCGCTACCTTCTGATCAATTAGCAACTGATGCCTTCAATCCTTCAAGTGTTGAGCAAATGACACTTTGTATTCATTTGAAAAAAGGAAAAAAAAAGAAAAAAGAAAAAAAAGGCTAGTGTCCTTTGCCTTCCCATCCAGGAACTGCTAGTGGTTGGAAGAAAAGCAATTAAGTTAATCACTAAATCACTTAAACATCTCCCTCCCTTCTCTTTTTCTACAATCCATTTTTGTCAGCATGGAAAGATGGAAAGAAAAGTCCAACAGGCTCCCGCTAAATGATTCATTTGGAACCTATCACATATTTCATTTTCATAGAGTTAGCTTAGAGTATGTTAATTGGCCTATCTATGCTTGAGAGTGAAAATGTTCTTATAATTACAGTAATTTCTCAAACCCTTGAACTGAAAAAACAATGAAGTTGTGAAACCTATTGGATCCACTGATGTAGACAGTTTGATGATATTTAGGATCATGACCATTTCAGTAAAAGATAATTTTGATTTGTTGTCTATATTCTGTTCACAATGTGGTGAGAGCAGGGGGTATAAACAGACATATGGCATGGCATTCATTTTAACTTCTTCCTGCGAACACCATGGGTAATGAAACTTTCCCAATTAATAAGACGACAGTAGAAATGACATTAGTTTTTTGCTTTTTTTATTCTCCCAATGCTCACTGTGGTTATTTGGTAAGAAGTGCCATATAAAAATAAATTTTAATATATAAAACAAGTGCAAAACTGATAGCATAGCCCGCCTTGGAAAGGACAATTTATTTGTTTTGAGCACGGCCCACGCTTTCTGTAATATTTTTAAAACTTCTATCCATGCAATGAGGATCTCTGATTTCTGGAATAAGTCACATGGTTTATCTTTTATTTCTATTTGCCTCCATGCCACAAAAATTCACAAGATTTACACCCTATAGAGTCCTTGGGGATTCTGCATGTTGCTAGCAGAAGTCACTGCTGTTGTGGCTGTCTGACTATTTATCAAGTAAAAGAATGTGAGGAAAAGGATACTCAAAGTATTGAGTGTGGCTACCAGAAAGCAGACTTCTGAGAAAGAGTGCAGGACTCTAAATGGAAGAAATTAATTGTAATGAGGAGGATTAGTGCCAGCATGTTCCAAGAGAAAGGAAAGAAGTTTAGGCCAGGGAAAGGTTATGTTGTCAGCGCCAGAGCCCTCCTCACATGTGGCTCTTTGCTGCTGTTTCCTTGAAAGGTGCTTTAATGCTAGCATTATCAATTTCCTAGAACAACAAAAAGCAGAGAAAACATTAATTGCCTTTACAAGCACTGAGAACAAGTAGACCTAACAAGAGGACATGACTACTTCATAAGTCATCTATCTTACTACTGAACTGGTATTTACCACTCAGTAGAATAATGCCCACAAGTTCCTCTGCTTATAATAATAAATATTATCTCCATACTCCAAATTGAAGAAGTAAGCTGTTTCAAAAAGCAAGACGTAACCTTCGTCTGATACACCTTGTCAAGTTCCTCTGTAGAACTCCTCTACATGTTTTTTTCTTATGTAAAGCTTAGTATTTTGAAGCATATTAAATACATATGACTAAGGCAACTATGTTATATTATTATTTCTAATAAACAGGTAGTCTCTTCCACCATGACAAAGCTTGAGAAACTTCTCAAATTTGCAACCAAATAAATAGAGGATTAGTCTAAGAATCTGAAATCTAATTTTTTTTTTTTATCGCTTACTGACTGAAATTATACATTTCTTCATGAAGCATGAGTGGGTGGGATTTGCAATTTAAAGCAATTATCCTAAAACGCTTGAGTATGGTTTTCTCATTTTCCAGTACCTGTGATGACCCATTTCTGATAGACTGGGAGTGTGACAGCAAGAACTACTTGCTGCAGCCACAGAAAAAGTGGTAAGCTGGAATGTAACGCAGTCATTCCCTGTCCTTCTGATGTTGTTTATGGTTAGCATATATGGAGCTAAGTTTCCATAACAAACTAGCTACAGAATATTTAGTTTTAACATCTGGTTGAAATGACCAGTAAATATGACACTAAATTGGAAGTAGATAAAATTGAAAATCTATCCAGTAAAACAAAGTGGCGTGGCTTTATGGTATATACTATAAAGATAGGAGTTCTTGAGTTCACACATGAAACTATAGTTGCTTTTATAATGACCAGTAAACACATTCTCTCACGCAGTGACATTGAAAGTAAAGGCAATCCTGCAGAAATAAAATCAAATACATAGAATTCAACTGCTTAGAGGAACTCATCCAATCTCTGAACATTCAGCAAGTCGTCTTCTTTCCCTCAAACTCTATTTGTGATACTAGTCTTGACCTGGATCTCTGACACGTATATGTGCATTTCCCTTTCAGTCTTTATTCTCACCACTGGCAAATTGTGCTACAACAAAAGAAGCATAAGTAAGATCATAAGGTTCATTTGTACAGGCTGAGATGACTCAATTTCCTTTTGTACCCTAATGGGAATCTGACCTAAAATGTAAGACCTAGTTTTGCTGAGCACATTGGTTTTTTTTTTCCCGTTTTTTTTTTCTAAACACAATGTGAAGATAGAAGTTTAACACACTGAACACTGAAGTTTCAGCACACAAGGAATACTTGGAGGACAGCAAATCAGGGATTTGAAACATCAATTCAGAAGTTCAGTTTCTGCCCCACATCTGTTTCAGTGTCAGCCAACCGTGCTTCTTTGGCAGTAGTGTTTGGAATTATTATACATACAAAGAGCTCAGACTTGACTGGGTAAGGCAAGGGAATATGCAAAGCTTTTGATGTTCTAGTTGGCTTTGGCTCTGCCTGGAGCGTATACTGTTACACAATTGACATTTCAACAAATCAGTTTCTTCATCTCTCTTCTTCAGTGCTACTTGGTGATTCAATCTGTGGATTGCTCCAGATGCTGTCTGTAGGCAGAGCACAAGGCTGCATGCATTTCCCTGCTTTACCCAGAGGCTGTGAATGTAGGTAGTTTCACGGGCACTTTAACCTGCCAGAAGCAGTGGTGACTGACACCCATGCTGTTCCCTATTCCTCTGTATGTTTCTGCAGACCCAACCAATCATTCTGATGTCCAAACATTATTACTTTGTCAGGAAGCAGCCTGTCCTCATGTGATGTTAAGAAGCTGGATCCATACCTGGTGAGTATCATTATTCTCACAGCTGTTTTCCTTTCTCATTCTGTCTGTTGGAGCAATTACTCATTTCTCTTACCCCCAAGCCATCAATACATGCAGTCTCCAAACCAGGGTTTCTACTCACTCTCTATCCTTGTCTAAATGCGACGTTGACTGTTTTCTCAAAGCTCTCAGAGTTTATCTTGAGAATGTCCCACATAGCAGTCTGTGCGCTCTTGCTCAAACTCAAAATTCTTTCAGTTTTTCCTCCCTGAATTTCATTGCCCTTGTATTTGTGTATGTGTATTTGTACTTAGTCACTGTCTATCCAGTTCTTCCTAATGACTATACTTAGTAATAGAAGTGTCCCAAAAGGAACCACCCTCACATTCCACAGAATATGACCATTTATAATTGCAGAAGTGATGCTAGTTCTAATTCAGCCCTGCTGGAATATTGGCTTTATGCTAGTGCTCACAAGACTTTGTATATTAACCATTCTTATTTGAATATTGATCATTCTGACTGCCGTTTAGAAATTTAATTGAAAAAAAAAAACAAAAACCACCACATTTTTTGTTTTCTCTTTCATTCCTAATCAATAAACTGCTTTCTACAGTCTGTGGAAAACCCCTGACTCAGTGCTTTTGTTTTTGCCTTACAGCTACGCTTTGGCTTGGGGTCAGCCTTCATGTATTTCAGAATAGCCTTCAGTAGCTGCTGGTCTTGGCCAGTGTTTTTTTAACAGCAGAAACTCTTAAGTTGCTTTATATATAAGAAGTTTACTTTGCTTGTGCTACTTAAGCAGTGAGTAACCACCTCTTGAAGTGACCTCTTGAATCACCTCTTGTATTCTTGAAGACAAAGTGTTCAAGTGATGCTTATTTTTTAACTCTCATAAACACCTTGTTATTCTGGCATATTTTATAAACTATTAAATACAGAACAAGCGCAGGATAAAATACATTTATAATGAAAAATCCCCTACTCAGATGCATATTTCCTCACTTACTTGCTGAACAGCAAAATCCAGTACCTTGTAATAGTTGTTCAGCTGAGGGAATCACTGCCCAACTAAAGACTGACCAAGTGTGGACAGGAGCAGTCCTGCCAAGTATGTTCTACATAGACAGGCAGTATAGTGATGATTTCTGACAGCTCAACAACCTTACAGCATTTCCTTCTGTGTGAACAATAGAGTAATATTGGAAGTTGAACTTACTTGATTGCTATCTCTGCAAATTAAAACGAGACTTCTTCCTTCCTGTATGTGGGCTGAGAAAACCTTCAGTTGCTCTTGGGTGAATAGCAACTACTAAGAATCTTTTTTTCTTTTTGATTATATGTGCTGTATGCTACGGGTGCATGAAATGGCAATAAAGGGAGGAGGAATCACCAAACGAAGATATTACAAGGTAAAAATTAATGATTTTACTTCTATAAGTAGAATAGAAAAGAATCTACTTCTGAGTAATATAAACTGTTGGCATCTGGGCTATAATTATACCACGATTGTTCCTGCTTAAAGCCAGTTTGAAATATTAACAGCATATAGTGGAACTTTCTTTTACGCCAAGAGTAGAAAGTCATCTTCATAAGCCTTGTAAAACTTCTTACAGCAAAGTCAATAATGAAGCAAATTTCTCATGCCTGTCTCAAAAATATTAGCAGGCATGAGAAATTTTAAATTCTAAAGAATTATTTTTAGAACATGCATTTTAAAAGAACAGAAATGGTTTAGATCAGATTTGGACACAGTATTCCAGTGGTCTTCTAAAGATGCTTTGGCGCTTTAAAAATAAGAATTTTCTCTGAAAATGTTCTTCAGTTACAATCATTTACTGGGAAAATCATGACCTTAATAATGGAAACATGCTTTACAATCATTTCACAGATGAGAGCGACAGAATTAAGGATCTCAGGTTAAAGCCACGTTACTGATTCCAAACAAGAGAGTAAGCAGAGAGTAAACACGTTACCTCTCCAAGACACCATATTTCAGCCATTACTGCATTCTTTTGATACTCTCTATAAGGTGAGATCTCATTAGCAAAATATCCATGTACCCTGCGTGCTACATCCATATACTTCTGTGCAAACAGATCTCTGTGCAAGCCTTACATCTAAATATGAACATGGATGTATCTGGCTAAGTTCAACAAGTGCCAATAGGTTTTTCTCCTTGAAAAAAAATCCTTAATTTTTTTTAGCTTCTCTTTACTTTACTCATAATAGAACAGTGCAAGAGAAATTCTGTAACAAAAAGTTTTGGAAGCAAAGCAAGAAGAAATTGACTTCTAATCTGCAGATCCTTGTCAGTGTGCTCTACAAATCTAGAAACTGTTGCTGCCTTACAGGTGCCCTGCAGTCATCCAGCAAAATGCTAAAAATATGGCCTTGGTGTCTTCATAAATTACGCATAAATTGTATGTGCAGCCTCTTTACATTTCATTATTTTCCCTTCCTTCAATCTTAGATGCAAATTACAGTTACAGAATTTTCAAACAGCCAGTGTCTTAATTATTTCAGAAGGCTGAAAGAGGCAAATAATTGAAAAAATATCCTGTCATGCAGTTTACTGAATTGAAAACACTTTTGTTATTGTAAACAATATGTTTTAACACTAAGAGATGCAGCTTATTGCTGTCATATACAGCATGAGAAGTGTTTTAAGGTTATACATATGTAAGATAATGTCAAACACAGTGCACTTAAATATTACTTCATGAATCTGTGACATTCCTGTAGTTAACAATAAAGGAAGGAATGAAGAAAAAATGTCTATTTTACTAATTCCCATTTTTCTTTTTCAGTAACCTCCAAAAGAGGTGCTTAGCAGGATGTCCAACAGCAGCTTAACCCAGCAGAATCATTCTTTGATCAGGACAGTGCCGGACACCTCAGACAGGCTTCGCTCTATTCTCATAACCCTGTATAGCATTGACCTGGCTGGGGGGACTCTTGGTGTCCTTGTGATGTCTCACCAGTTGTTTTGAAAGAGATCCCAATCTGCAATAATTATTATCATAATCAACCTCCTAGTGCTGCACACCCTTCTGTTACTCAGCATCCCCTTCCGCCTCAGCTATTACGTTTCACAGGAATGGAAATTTGGGACATTCACTTGCAAGCTCGTAAGCGCCACCATCTACCTCCACATGTACACCACCTTCACCTTTTATGTTGCTATCATCGTAATACGTCTCTTTCAACTTGAGTTCAACAAGTGCTACACTACAGTTTGGGTGACAGCTGTCTGGATGCTAGGAGCTCTTGTGATTGCTCCTGTTTTTCTCTCTTACTATGGCACCTCTAGAACATACCCTTCCTCTCAGTGCTTTCAGTTCCAGCAGGAGATGAAAGAGACGCCCATGGTGGCAGTAAACTACTGCTTGGTTGGAGTTCTGCTGGCAGTTTGTGGTTTGCTCACTATCATCCAGTTATCTGTGATGTGCAGACTGACTGTGAAATACTGGCCTGACATCAACTCCCATGTGGAATTCAGGGCTCAGGCAAAGAGTTTCTTCTTCACCTTGGTAACAGTAGTGTGTTTTATACCTCATCATGTATTCAGAGTGTATTATATTCAAAACTTCCACCTGGATAAAGACCATAAACTTCTCACATACAATGAAATATTTTTAGCTTTAACAACAATGTGCTGCTTGGATATGTTGTGCTTCATAGCAGGTATAGCCCACTGAACTAAGAACTATCAGGAAATCCAACTAACAGTTCCAGTACTTGCTCTTGGCAGAAAAAAACTGTGTCAGGACTTTACTGGGCCAGGGAGACTGCTGAGTTTTAAGCATAGCTATATAGGATTGTAGTAGTTTCTGGCTTTTACAGGGTGGAACGATACATCTTTCAGAAGCTACTGTTTTTCACCTTCTTCCATGAAGGCAGACAGATGAACCTTACTTTGGACTTTGACCTAAATGTCATGCTGTGAATCTTCATTAAGATTTTCCTCAGCTGTCTCTCTAACCATTGCAGTACAACTATATCCATCCCTTCATCTTTTTTTTCCTCAGAACATCTCAATAACAAGCCATTGTGTCTGATAAATTGTCCACTGTGAAAATCTAACTATGTCTTTTGACAGCTGTGATGCCAAAGGGAAGAGGAAAAAAAAAAGACATTTCTTTACAGTGGTTTTCCACAAGGGATTTTAGATAATGAGGACGTAAACTGTACTAAAAATCATATTCAAGGCATGAAACATGAATTAAAAGTTTTAGCAGAGTATTTTAGAAGAAGCTTCTTTTCTTCACCTCTACAAAGTGTATATTAAACCAAATGAAAGCATTTATGATTCTAACAACTTCATCTTTACTTGCTTCATTAAAAAAAACACAAGCAGCTCCCTGAGTTACAGTACTTATACCTCTAGAATTAGCAAGAGTTGAAGAGGTCACAGGTTTCAAAAAAAAAAAAAACAACAAAACTGTTTAATGTTAATCTCCCACCAGACTGAATTGGTGGCTGTTATTCCCTAAGTCTGTCACAGCTACTATGGTTCCCTGCCCATAACTGGAGCTAGAATTCAAGACTGGGAGCTTTAGTACCCTGCGGAAGAATCAGCTGCTCTCTGACACGGGGAAATATTCTATCAGACTTCAAAAAATCTTTGATCAGAAGTAGTTTTTTTGAAGTCTGGTCACTTTCATTTGCCTGCTATTTATTATCAGATGCCATATTTTCCATTTATAGATGTAACAAAGCAAAACCAGAATAAACTAACTGAACTGTGTTTAATCAGTTCAACATATGTTCCTGCATGTGTATATAAACTCTCAATGGAGTGTATATTTTTTCCATTAGATGGATTATATTATTTGTGACCTTGAAAAGTGGAATTAAACACTTGAGTCTTGCTCTTTTAGGAACTGCATCCATCATGGAAATGTCTGTTTCTCCTCATTATGTATAAGTTATTTCCATGCATGCTTGCTTCGCTCAATGTAGAAGGCCTCTAACCCTTCTAAGGCCCCACTGTTATCTGCTCCATCACAACAGCCTGAGGCCAGATTTCATCCATCCCAGATACCCCAGACTGACCCAAGAGAATACTTCTATCTTCACTGCACCATGAGATGTCAGAATTCATACACTGGCTATCTTTTCTACAGAACTATTATGATGCCAGGATTCAAACAGGTCCATAATGGAATTGAAAGGGTTAAAGAGCTACACCTATCACATAATGCCAGTGATGTCTCAAACTGGCATTTTTATTTTTTAACAAAAGAGCATGCATTGACTTTGCCAATGCTGAAGAGATTTTTTTTTTTTTACTTTTAATCATGGCCATTAAAATTTTGTTTGAAATTCCCAGTGGTTCCAGGATCTTTTCTGCCTCTTTTAAAAAAAGGGGAGTCCAGGGAACTGTTAGCAAGTCCCAAAGCCTTCTGAAAATCCCATGCTTCCCTTAGTGATACTAGGTCCACTCCCATTTTCACTGCAGCCTTCTCAGTCCATGATTCTCAAAGAGAGCAGTTAGAGCTACAATACAATAGAGTACAACAGAGAAACAATGCAAAAGGAAAGATTCTAAAAAGGATTCCAAAATAACAGTTTCTGAAATCTTTCTCTAAGTAGGATGCTCCTTACGTACCCAATAAGAGACCCAGGGACTCTCAAGGTGAAAAAGGTTAAACAAAGCTTTGGTACTTCAGAACAGTTTTGATGAAAACTAGGCAAGAAACAGGGCCTGCAGACAAGTTGTTTGTATACCCGTCACCAGAAATGGTTACTTTAAGCTGGATCTGCCAAAGTCTTTAGGAAAATTGGCAAAGCCCTGGATGGGGCAGCAAGTACCTTGTTGAAAGTATGAGAAGATCAGGAGTGTTCTGTGCTCCATGTATTGTTATAATGTTGATCACACTATGCATTTCATATCTATCTATATGAGGAGTGAAATTGCTAATAGATTCTCTTGTACAATGTCTGTATTCAACCTGGCTTGATTCTGAAGCGGTGTTGTCACTTTGTATTTGACTGGCAATAGCTGGCCATCACCAGGCCTGCTCTCCTTGCCTTGGTTAGGAGCTATGAGAATGCATGCTGCACTGGCCCTAGCTGGGACAGAATTAACAGTGTTTCTAGCAGCCTGCTTGATGCCGATTTCCTGAATTGTGCCTAAAACAGTGCTATTAGAACACCAGTGTTTTGACTTCTACTGCACAGTGCTTGCACAGCATCAAGACTTTCAGTTTTTGTCACTTTGCACCCCAGGGCTGGGCAAAGCAATGGGAGAGGACACTGATGGGATAGCTCTCCCACATTTGTCAAAGGTATATTCCATACCATATAACATCATACCCTGACCACGAATAACACTGCTCTCTATCTCTTGATCTTCACCACTGGCCTTATATTTCAACCTAAGCCACTTTTTAATACTTTTGACCACTTTCTCTGTCCCTTGTCTCACTGGCTAGAGCTCAGCCATGTAAGGCCAAACCACTCACTGATCTCAATATGGTTCCCTCAATTCAGAGAACAATGGTTTGAGCACTGATACCAGTGTTATTAGCTTTGAGACTCAATGTTATATACACACCGTAACCAAAACCCAGTCACCCACTGAAATCTGTAAGCATTCTGAATACTGGTTAAAATAGAGTCATCATTCTCTAAGAGGATAACCTGAGAAGTAAATTATGATAGGCAATAAAGCTGAGCTCAGACTATAGAAGATTATTCTTACTACGTATTATGTAACAACATATTCCCTGGGAAACAGTTAAAATTGTCGGCTTGAATGCTGTTCATACAATCTAAGTAATTCTGGAGATAATTATACACGTTAGTAATTGCTTTCATGTTAACTGAGTATATAAAGTTATAAACCATTTAGTCATCCCATTCATTTTTAATGCTTTCATACAAACATTGGGAAAATCCCCAGACTTTCTAAAGGAAAGAATATCAAACTACTAAATGCATCTTCTGATGCTGCTGTTTGCATGAAATTGTGCTTTAGAAGAACAGGTAAGCAAAAGAAAACCAAAAGCCTATTTGTATACCTTGACTTCCTAAATTAGCTTAGTAATAAAAATCTGTAGGCAGAGCAAGAGAATTCTTACAATCAAGAGGTAATTTGTCAGTAGGACTCTAGGTACATATTTTATTCTCCCAGAAGTCGCATTCTCTCAGATAAAACGTGCTTGGATAACACACACGCAGTGGATTATTTCCTCTGCTATAGCAGAACTGATAGACCACAGTCCAGGCACTTTTGAAAAATAGGAAGTTTGATCAGATTACATTCACATCAGCCTTGGTTCCTCTGAACACTTAGAGTATAAATGCTGTCTTCTGTAGTAAAATTACTCTGGACATCTCAATGGAGATGTAGAAAACAAAAAATTCATTTACTACACATGCCCAAATATTTGTGAGCATTTCTGGAACTCCTTCCTGCCACAGCTACAGTGCTACAATGGCTGGCCTCTCGTACCTGGCTCAGACATCTCCTTTTAAAAAATAACTGAGGGTGATGTGAGCCCACTCACAGGCAAACTGCACTAGGGACATATTTTTGTGATTCATATCTGCCAGTATCCAGAATGACAATACTAAATGAAAAAAGTCTCCATTACCTTTGTGTGCATCTCTTCCTTCTGCTTGCTTATACAGTAAGGTCATATTGATGATGCTGTCAGACGAGAATGGCCCTCACTGTAAACAAGCTGAAGGAACAGATTCATTAGGAGGAAATACAGCCCTCCTCTTCCTTTATTTTTCTTTTCCACATGAGCATTAGTATTTTGAGCACTAACAGATTTTGGTGGAGAAAACAACAGAATCAGGTAATGCTGTTTGCCTCAGACAGGCTCAGCTCAGCTGCCAAGTCCATTCACAGCAGGATGCTTGTTACTATTTACATTGCCCATCCTGCTGTCTGCAATAGATGAAGATCATTTCCTTTGGAATTTCACAAGTAAGAACTAAAGGAGGTGCCTTGAATTTTCGTTGTTTGAGTCTGAATCCCTTTCCCTGGCTACCCTGATACACCATATTTCAGTGCTACTCTGCTATGAGGGAATTGGTCCCCAAACTAAGGATTCAGTTACAGCAGGGTGTCCTTGTTCAGAACAGCAGCTTTCACAGCCATATATTTTCCCTTGCAATACATACATAAAGACCCACTACAGTCCTTGCCTTTTATGGTGTATAATCCATCCTGGGGTCTCGGTGCTATGGCATTTTATAAAGCCTAAGCCAGGGAGCAGTGATCTGGCAGTATAACCACACGAGTAAACTTGTGAAAGGGGTTTTGTGTTAAAAACTACTTTTATCCATAAATGAAAGCTTTGCGTTTTCAGCAGTGACTTTGCACAAATCTCTGAGAGGGTTGCAGTTATAGCAGTGATTGTTACACCAAGAATAGATATCAGATGAAAAACAAAAAAATGAAAAATGAATTTACTAAATATGAAAAAGCAATAAAGTGTCCCCCTCTGTCCCCAAGCTACAAATGGCCATCAGAAAACAACATTTCTTAATGTCTTTTTTACAGCATCATTTTCTACTGCTACTGGTTAAGGGCTGTAATGAATATACAGTAAGGCATAACCTTCTGTTGTCATGCACAGAGTATTTGTTCATCAACTAGCAATTCAGTGAACCAGACTGACAAAGAAAGGGCAGGAGTCATAGCTAAGGAGGAGGACATTGATGTTGTACCAGATGAAAGATCTGCATTGTAGAAGTCATATAATACAATGGCAAGTGTTTAACAGCAGAAATGCCATTTCTAAATTCTGTTACCAATGACTGTAATTGCTCATAGTGATCTACGCTCTAGCATTACCTGGGCAGAACAAGAGGCAAGGTCTCTGCAAGCAAATTCCTTTACCTATTCCTTAGCAGTAAAAACATTGCTCATATTGAACAGATAGACAACAAAAAATTCTTGAGAGTTCTGAGAAGGGAAAAGTCTTGCAGCAAAAAATCAGTGCCTTGAGCAGCTCTATTTCTGAACCATTAGATTCCATGCTTCCTATGCAAACTTTTGAGAGTATTCACATTTTGATTCATCTTATCCTGGGACTGGTTTTCAGCATATATTCTCTCCAAAAGGATGCGAAGTCCTCAGCAAATACATTAATTGCTCCACGAACTCAGCCCCTTGGTAGCCTTGTTTTTGTATTTTCTATTTCTTGGCAGTCTCTTACCACCTTAAGATACACTAGCACACCCCTTACATCCTAGCTTCTGACCCATTTGGGACTGAGATTCTATCCCAGCCCACAGAGTCTCTCCTGCTTTAAGAATATGTATATGATTCTATATGATCAGTTATGATAAAACATGTAGAATCATCAAGGAGCAGATAGCATACAAGCCAGGTAACACAGCTTGTGAAGCACTAGACTTAGAAATAGCAGGAGATAGCTGAGCTTTAGCTGAAGTGATTTTCTCTCAGCTAAAGAAAGATGCGATGGCAGCTTTCAATGCCCTGCTTCAGTATTAATAACAAAATATCTGCCTCATGTTAGATCCCGGCAAACTAAGAGAAAGATGATGAATGTTTCAGAAGAAGGAAGGCTGCAGGAAACAAACTGGAAGGCACTTGCCTAGCATGCCAGTTCTTTCTTTCGTTATTTCTATTAAAAACTTGGTGAGCCTGATTTATGTCGCCCAAGACATTCTACTGTCCTGTAAAACACAGTGTAGGTTCTATTACTCAGAGGCAATAAATGGCAACGATACATCAAACAAAAATAAAATGAAGTCACTAGTTATTTACTGTTTACATTATATTAAAAAAAAACAGATGCTACTTTCATATGATACTTTACTCAACAGAACTGTCTTACAATAAATAAATCCAGAGACACATCCTATGTCACTACCCTACTAATGTTTACTCAAAGATATGATGAAAAAACCTTCAGCTATATTTCTTAAATAAAACATTTTCCTACAGCAATTCTTTCTCTTTCATCTTCATGTCCTCTTGGTGGAAAACCCCATCTAAGTTCTGCAATGAAAAACATTAATGAGAAAAAGCCTACAAATTGGAAAAAAAAACACAACAAAAAACAACCAAACTCACCTTAGATTATAAAAGTAACTGGAACTTGGCAATGCCTCTTCCAGTCTCAGCATTTTATAGGAGCCAATGAGCTTGGTAAAACTGAGAGAGGTAGGAGAAATATAGACTTTTTAAGAAGCAGAGAGGGGTAGTGTTGATCCTGTACACCATGCTTTATTTCACTCCTAGCACTGGCATACCAGCCTCCCTTCCCAAAGCTTAACCTGAACAAGTGCCTTCCTGAATATTGTGGATGGAGCATATGAAGAAATTAATTCAGGAAAAGGCTTTTCCATAATTATGAATACCCTGTCAACCATGATGCAGCGATAGGACAAGGGGTAATGGTTTTATACTGAAAAGGTAGATTTAGATTAGATATAAGGAAGAAATCCTTCATGATGAGATTGGGGAGGCACTAGCACAGGCTGCCCAGAAAAGATGTGGATGCCACATCCTTGGAGGTGCTCCAGGCCAGATTGAATGAGGCCCTGGGCAGCCTGATCTAGAGGGAGGCAACCCTGCCAATAGCAAGGGGTTGAAGCTAGATGGGTTTTAAAGTCCCTTTCAACCCAAGATGTGAATCCAGGGTTCTATGACTCTTCTGCTCCTCCTAGTTTCTCCCTTTCTGTTCTCTGATTCTGCTATAGAAACATGTAATGTAGGTATGCAGATTAAAGGAGCCTTCATCCATGAAGAAGCTATAGAACTTAGGTAACGAGGCATACTCCTGTTTTATTTTTGCTGTTAGCTTCTACAGTTTCTTTAAGAGCATAAAAAGGCACTTATCCTAATTAGTAACAACCTTTCCTCTTAATTCCTAGAACTCTGACAAAAGAAATACATTTTTCAGAAACACGGGTCTTGAAAACTGACTTTTTTTTTTTTACCCTAAACTCCTTTTTCCCTTGAAATTTTACCATTTTGCTCTCTCTGAGAAGAGTAACATCAACAAAAGTTACATCTGAGTTGTTGCAATTTCCTGAAGTTTTTAACAACCAGCAGCCAACTGAAGAGAACACAGAATACATTCCTAACATGCAACAAGGCCACTTTTTGTTCTGTCAAACAGATATGGACTTTGGCACCAGGACATGACTGAGAGAGAAGCTCCCTGACTTCTGTGTGGGAGGTGGAAGTTCTAAGATGAAGAGCTCTCCATTGATATTTGGTGAAGAGAACAAGATAGGTAGAAGGGAACAAGGTAGGTAGAAGGGAACAAGGTGCAGAAGTACAAGTTTAATTTGCAAATTAGCTTTTATTCATTAGGAAGGCTTTCCACTTCAGTAGAGTAGAGTAGCCATCCACATAATGAAGGAAACAGATAACCATGTAAAAGTATGGATTAAATGTTTAAGAGCGTCGAGAGTATACAATCAATAAGTTTACAGAGGTTGATCTAAGTAGGATTATCACAGTGGAAAGATGATAAATGAAAAATGCTTACCAATGTTAGGCTCACAATACCCTCCACAAGGAGTGATCTTCAAGAAGAAAACCTTCTTCAGTAGCAGCCAGCACTTAAATGGGATCTAGGAGAGGTGCAGCCAGGCTCCACCCCTTCTGGTAGCACAGCTGAATCGCCTTCACCTGTGCTCCATGGCTGACTGAGTGCTTGCTTCAGAGGTTCAGGCTGTTATTCAGCAGTTCCCATACACGAGAGTAAGACACCATACTGGGTTTTACAGAAGTAAAGCACAGAAGTTGAAAGAAAATGCATAGCAGATGCTAAGGGTCTACTGCAAGATAAGAATCCAAGTTGAAAAAGCAGGTGTGTACTGAAGAGTACAAACGTGCACATGCATAGCCATGTACTCTTTGCTGAAGTAGGAGACACTGATAGCAGAGTGACAACTGTCATCCAGATGAGCCAGCAGTACTGGAGCTGCTATAGCAAGAGGCAGGAGCAGAAGTAAGACGGCTGGCTGGAGCAGCCAGTAGAGCAGCAGCTTGAGGCAGGGAAGGGACCAGGACAAGAACCAACTGCTGTGGTTACCAGGAGGAAGTCATACTTTTGTGATTTAATAATCCCAAACTGGGCAGGACCTGAAAAGCAAGGTGGTCAGTGACTTTATTAAGAAACCAGAGTGGAGGTCTGTAAACATCTCTTTGGATAACTCTCAATCTCCTTAAAGGAAGATCCAGTTGGGCATCACATGATATGTGGTTCCTCACCTCGTTGTCTTTTTTTCTTTTTATCTCTATAGTCAGATTCTGTTTTCTTTTTGCTGATGGGTGAGAAAGCTAACTCAGCACCTGAATGTTCAGTGTAATTTGTTCAGGTTTCTAGATTTATATTAATAATTCTAGCATCATTGATTTGATTTGTTGCCAATTTAGTTCTGACATGAAGACGATAGAAAATAGAAGGTTTGAAAACTTAAACCAAAATTATGTTGTGATTACAATTACTTTTCAGAAACTTTGAACAGCGTTAAAGCTTATTAATTGAACAAAACTCTTGAAGCCTGGTATCTGCTGGCATGCAGAGACTTCTGCCATTTGAGAAATTTCCCACCATGCAAATGCCTTACCTATGTAACTTTGTTCTAAGAACCGTATCGTCCATGCAAAGGACGTGATTCATGAGACAATCTTTGTGCAGAAGCTTGGGCTTTTTATCAAAATCTATGGACAATGCTGATGGCTGCTTCCTCCCTCTGATAATACAGGCTCAATAAATGTAAGAACCATTTACAAAATGATTTCACATACTAGTATCTGCCTGATAAGCATTGGAGCAAGATTAGAGTGACTAAGAGGAAATGAATGAATTTTGAGAAGTCTGAAAGAATGAGACAACAACAGAAGAAAACCCACCTCTTATGTTTCATGGGAGAGAAACTGATCAATTACAAAACTCAGATCATTATAAGCCAAAACAAAGCAAAGCAAGGGAAAGTGGATAAAGAAGGAAACGTAAGTCATAAGGATTTGTTTGTTATTTAAAATGATGAAGTTTATAGAGAATTTAAGAGAGAAATATATATAAAAAGAGGCAAAGAAATGAAAGAAATAACGCCCAAAAATATTTTTGAAGCAAGCTAGCAAAATCTGATGGTTCAAAATAAAAGACCATGGCTGACTGATCAGCAGAGGCAACTGAAATAAACAGGAAGTAGTAATAAGCAGTAGTGGTGAAGATTGACTGTTAAGAAAAAAGTCAAAGCATTTTCAGGAGAATGTAAGTAGACCAAAGACATGGATTACACCTGCAGAAGTTGAATTGCTCCCCGAAGTCACCCAAATCAGAATAATATCTCTATTATTAAATATAGCATACCCAATTCCATCAGCTTTCTTCTGTAATTATTCTTTTACTACTGCTCACAGGTCTTGAAAAGGAATTCAGTGAAAAAGGAAAGCTCTTCTGTCATTATCAGATGGAATAAAATCTGTTTAATTAGATCCCGTATTCTAATAAGAAAGCAACTCATTTTCAGATATTTCTTCAGTATCTAGATTCTGACAAAATAGCTCTTGGGAGAAAGCTCTCAGTTCACCTTCTGTTCCTACACACACTGGTGGCATAAGCCTGTGGGAGTCTGATCAAAGCATCCTGCCTTGTCTGCCAACAGGTAATAGGCTCTCAGCTGCTGTACTGTCTCCTCATGCAGAGGTTTCCCTGTGCTGCTGTCATCAGAGAGCACTAGCACTGAAATATTATGGAGATACTTCCATTCCAGTGGTGTCCCTTTGTAGTACAACCACACAGTGCAGCAATATGCCTGCAATACCTCTGCCTGGGAGATCACGGCACAGGAACAAAATGAGGAGCCAGAGAGGGGTAAGGCCCTTAGATGTCATCCAATTAAATCAGAATTCATCCAATATTTGCTGGTTCTGCCAGTTGTCAGATGGGAAAGCCAGAAACTGTAAAATTTAGAAGAGTTTAGAAAAGTTACTCAAGACACATATGAAACTGCAAAGGAATCACAACAGTGGATACAATACTTGGAGGATATTGCCTGTTCTGGGATCTGGCTCATGCCTGAGACTCTGCTTCCTTTGTAAGTGACTGATTGCAGCCTCAGTATCTGCAAAACCTCTTGAGGACATAGGAAAAGAGCACTCCTGCAGGCAGGTAGGGTATAGATTGAATCTTTCTGATGAGTTTTGTGAGTTAGAAGAGAGTCCAAAGGACTTTATCCAGAAATTTTGGATCACCAAGACTTCTTCCTCCTGCAAAACCAGAAAAGAATATCCATCACTCCTTTCTGCTAAGGGTACCCCCAACATTTGTTTTCTGGTGAATAACTATCCTTGCAGCAAGAGAATTTTATGAGGTGCTGCCCACAGAATACAGCTGGGTATTTGCTCCTGAGAAGGACAGTGGGAATATCAGCTTTTTAAGCAGCTAACAGAATCAACAAAATACACTTTCTGAGAGTAAGATGAGATGGATGCTAGCCAGAAAATAAGAAGTGACAGAAAAATAATTATGTGAATACATAAAAATACAATTGTAAGACTTCAAGCAGTCAAAATATGCCATTAATCTATCTTGTAACCTGAGAAAGGTTTATGTAGATTTAGAAGAGGTACTGATGAAACATTTCAAATAGACTCAGTAATGACCAAAAGATCAGTTTTTTGATCATTAAACAACTGTGCTTGTTGCTCAGGGACACACTTCATGGAACATGCATTAGACTTAAGAGGAAAGAAATCATTAACCACTGAACTGAGGAACAATTGTGCCACGTCACAATACCATGTCAATATCCTGTCACTCTGTGACTCACTGCACTTAAACGTAGTCCTGTTACAGTGCTGCATGCCCTCAGATAAAAGAGTGGGCAGCATGGAAATGCACATAAAACAAATCTTCAAGACACTCAGAGGAGTTAAAGGTTAAGACTTCTTTACAGGATGAACATATCTTGTCTCCATCCATCACAGCTGTAGAGAATTTCCCTCTTCCTTTCTTGCCAAATCTCCTGCATCATGTATTAGCATTATAGTAGTAGTTTGATTCTAAATGATATTGAGGAAGTCTCAGAAGTACTTAGTCATGGATATTACTGCAATATGTACAGCACTACTATCACACCATTCTACTTTGCATATCTCAGCACTGCCTCAGCATACACCAAAGCCTGAGCAGTTCTAGATGAATGATAATTCTGTTGCAGCAGTGAGAAAAATGGCCCTATTTCAATTCCTCTTTAATTTTTCCTCTTTAATGCTTAGAGCTCCTCTTCCCACTTGTTGAGGGAAGATAGACGTTTTGCAGCTGTTTCTCTACATGTCTCAGACATGGATGCAAACTGGTCGGACTAGATTTCATATCCCTGCAGCAGCTATACTAGGAAGGAAAAGACTGGTGGGAGATCTGCCTGGTAATTTTGCTGATGATATCAGCAATGAGTAAGTGGCATGAAGGATTAACAGAACTTATTCCACTCTAAAGTTCTGAGGAAAATCTCTAAAAATGCTTCCATATCTCAACCATTGGTGCATTGCTTAACAGCAAAGAAGGAACAGAAATTGTGCATTTAGTTTGCAGCTGGAATTAGGGAACCAAAAGTGCTTGCCAAAGAGGGTGGCGAGTTCATTGGAGGATGGATGTCCCTACTTCCTTCCTCTCCCCACATGCAAAATTCCCAGTTGCAAGAGATACCTACATGACCTATGTGATAAGGAACAGGGTCTCCATGACTCCCAACACAGTTGGAAGGAAGAGTCATTGTAATCCTTCCCCCCTCCCCCCTTTCTCTTTTTATTTTTCTCTTTTCAAGTTATATTAGAAGTAACACAATCATAGCATTTTGCCCATAAGATACAGGTATGTAAATATATATACACTCACCACCTTGTGCTAAATATCATAGTGGGAAATAAATAAGCATTTGACTAGTTGTTGTCGTTTCACCTTAATTTAACCTGAGGGAATTTCATAACCTCCACAGCCCTGTTATGATGGGGTCATGACACCCGCTGACTCCCAGTACACTTCTATCGAGTTTATTGGCAAGAAATAAATCACAGTATCAAAGAACGACTGAGGCTGGAAGGGACTTTTGGAGGTCATCTAGTCTAAAAAACACCTACTCAAGTAATGCCACCTAGAACAGACTGCTGGGGTTTTCACAGTGATTTCAGAATTTCACAGGATTTCAGAACGTTCTGAAAGTTACAAAGATATAAAGTATCACCAACAAATTTTCACAGGGAATTGAGACTCCAGTTTCAAACAACAACCCTACCACTCTTTGGCTTTAGCCTCCTTTAATGCCTTCACATACAGTAACCAGCAGACTATCAACATACTTCTGGTTGTTGAGTACCTACTTGTTACAGAGAAAGAAGGGTGTGTAGAAGCACCGTTCAACCCAAGCAGAACTCCTGGACATCCAAGAGCAGACCGCATCAACAAATACCTTAAAAAGCACATACAAATGCATTTGTTTTTTTTTAGATGAGATTTGGGGCCGTCTGAAGGTAGACCTTACTTTGGAGGTAAAAATAATTATAAACAGATGAAACTGTAGCTTAGATTTGTAGATTTAAAAACTCTCTTGACAACCCCCAGAACCTGAAAAATAAAGTGAGACTTGCAGAAGAAATACAGGGGTTGATAGCACTTTATGTTGTAATCTCCTTCATTAATCTCCTTCATGTGCCAATCCATATAGGACTTATATCAGCACCAGGTGTCTGTGTACTGGAAGAACAGGCAGTTGTGAGCACAAGACATGTTGTGACTATTGAGACTGTTGGTTAATACTGAGCAAGACAGCATACTGGAAAAAGAAACATATTACCTCACACACATACCTCACACACACATATCCTCACATTACTGGTTACACAAGCAGAGAGAAGAAAAAGATGAGGTTATCTGTGTAGCAGGGTCTGTGCTATAGAAGATACTGACTCTCCTATGAGCTCTTCAGATGTGTGCTCTCCTTGTACAACAAATGAAACATGCCATCAAAAGTGTCAAACTCCATCGGAATCAGAAGGCTACATTGGCACTCTAACAGGACTGTGGCTTGTCTCCAGCTCTAAAACTGCCAAAGCCGTGATGGTGCATCAGAATGTAACTTTGCATCTTCTCTGAAGCATGTTTGGACAACTAAAAACAAAAACAAAGCAACCAACCAAATCACCTGTTTCTGAAGATTGAATAAAGCACGATTAAATGTACCAAGTCTAAGGAAGAAAAAAGGCAGTTTGGTTATACTGCTAGAAATTAATATTTCTACATGTATTATAAACCACTTTATTTCTGCCAATACAAACAAGAAAGGTGGTAGTGCCAACACTGTTTGATTTACTGATGAAGATGAAAGGTAGCAGCAAACTCCCACCCACCACAATAATCTCAGTGCCAAAGAAATGTCTGTTGCCCTGTGTCAAATCTCCAGCAGATAACGTGATATTTCTGGTTTTATCTGTCGTCTAGCATGTAGCCTACTTTCTTTTAGGCACCTGATCACACTTGTTCTTTGATTTAAAAAGCAGATACGTTAGACCATTCTAACAACTGGAAATTGAGTCACATAACTGCTTTTTCTCTTTTGACTTGAGTCCTGCTTTATCAAGTTGTTTTTCCTGTAATGTCACATCAAAAAAAGTCTTCAGCTTTCACACGATAAGAGATATGCTGATTTTTTTTTAGTGCAGAATGTTGTATGTGCATAGGCAATAGCTGTGACAGCAGGAAGAGTGCCACATTATGAAGCTTTCATCACAATATAATTATTAAGTCAAGTCATTCAGACATATTTTCCAATAAAGCTTTGAATGCTTGATACCATAATCAGTTGTGTTAGATGACTCAAAATGTGCCACCATTAGAAGCTTTCTGGAATATTTCTTCTCTACATCTCCAGCAGAATTATGATACTTGATGGTATCGTGGCATTTTTTTGTTGGTGTCAGTGCCATGCAAGACTCAAGTGGGATCCAAGTGGGGTTACTCATCAGCGCTGTCTTCTCATCCTTCTTCAGTGTTTTTGGATGTATCTGACCACTTATCAGACTCTTGGAAAGCCTCTTGCACACTTGCAGCTGTTTCCTCCCCAGCTTATCCTAGGCAGCATATGACATTATTTAATTTGTGTGGACAGTTTTTGCACTTCCTGCATTTTAGTCCCTCTTGAATGTCCAGGTCTGTCTGGTTCCTCACCAGTGATCCAAGATGGTCTTTGAACTGACTGCCTGTTTGCTACCCCTCACGTACTTAGTCAGATAAGAAAGCCACTAAAAAACATTTGAATTTAGAGTGCTGTTCATACCATGTAACAATTATGTTGGGTTATCTTCTGTTTGAAAAACGCACACTGAAAAAGCATACTAGTGCATAACATTCAACAGAGTGTTTTGAGAAAGATTAGAAAAGCTTACAAAATCTTTTTCCTTTTGGTGGTAATGAATCACGCTGTGGTTGGTGCTATCTCTCCTTGTCTTTCCAGTGTTTAAACTTCCCATTCGTCACAAAATCACTCACTGCAGCTAACTGTGGTCACCCAAAATTTAGCTGTATAGTTTTAGCAAGCCTTGAAGACATAGGCAGTTCCAGCAGGCAATCTAACCCTTTCTAAAATAGGTGTTTAAGATAAACAGGAAAATTAAAATTTGAAGGCACCCTTCTATCTTGATATACTGAAAAATTCCAGATATCTGCTTTATTCTTTCTAGCTTCTGGAAAGCAGCTGAGGAAAATGCAGATACTGCTGACAATATAAGGGAAATCAGCTTTTGCCTAACTGATCTCTGTCCAGACTTGACTCTAACAACCAACTGTAGTATTTTTCATAATATTGTATAATAAAATCATAAAATTGTATAATCTCTTGGAAATACTTGCAGTAAGCAAGCTGTATTGCCTAGTACAGAATCACAGAATCATAGGGTTTGGAAGATGGAGATAATCTAGTCCAACCCTGCTGCTAAAGCTGATTCCCTAGAGTGTGTTACACAGGAATGGTCCAAGAGGTTCTGAATATCTCCAGAGAAGGATTCTCCACAACCACCCTGGGCAGCCTGTTCCACTGCTCCGCCACCCTCACAGTAAAGAAGTTCTTCCTTGTCATGGTTTTACATTTTTTGGTTTTCAGTATTCCACATCAACACATCATGTAGTGCACTGGAACTAAAGTGTTAATACTTCAGCTCCATGTACCTATCTCTGTACGTGACGGAAGTCATGAGATCTGACCCTTCCGGGGGGGGGAACCTTCACTTACTGCTTGTCAGTGGGCTCCTGGAGGCAGCGTTTTCCCGGCCATCCCAAACTTTTCAGGTTTGACTTGGTCTTGGGAACTCTCTCTCCTATCTTTTTTGATTTATTAGTCTCAATTTCAATTAGATCTTATTATATTGTGTTATTTTGCATTTCCAATATCATAGTTAGTAAAATAAGTTTTCCTCCTTAGATCGCTGCCGCTGTTTTCTTTTCCCATTCCCTTTTCCCCTTCCCTTTTTGGGCCAGCGGCCCTTTTGGGCCAGCTGCCCCCCTGTCACGGGCACAGGTAGATCTTGCTTAACCCGCGACATTCCTCTTCTTCTTATGGAACTTCCTATGGAAATTCCTATGGCCCCATTTCTGCCCATTGCCCCTTGTTCTGTGACTGGGCACTGCTGAAAAGATCCTGTTCCCATCCACTTGACTCCCAGTCATTAGGTCTTTATGTAGGCTGCTCTGAAAGTAATGCCTTCTATCTATCTCCATGGAAACTGCAACAGATACAAAGAGCACAACACTATTTTGTAGAGAAAATTCTCACCTACAAAACATTATATTTCAATATAGTAACCACCATTATTTTCACCAGTGATGAGTGAGAGCCTAAATGTCATGTTTGTAAAAAAAAATTATGGCTGTCTAGAATATGGCTTGTATTTCATGCTGTTATCACAGCTGCTGAAATGTACCACTCACCACCTCACTGTGCTCACATCCACTGTTTGGTCTCCATAAATGTGGGTGCAATTATTTCTGCGTGGAGGAATTAAAATGACTCACCTTTGCTTCATAGTCACTTACGTGTCAGACACCATGTTGTCAAACTGCTCTTGCACTGCCATCTGTTGCACAATAGCAAAATGTTACAGAATATTGGCAGGAAGGTTCAACCTCTTCAGCCATACCACCAAAATCTGCCACTCATATTATGGACTGACATAAAATAGGGAGCACTGGTTTAGAAGTAGCTTTCATGTAAACATTAGTAAACATCTCGATCTTCTCTAGGCAGAGCAGTCCCAGGTCTCTCAGCCTTTCCTCATAAGAAAGATGCTCCAGGCCCCCCATTTTTGTGGCCTTCTGCTGGACTCTCTCTACAAGTTCCCTCTTTTTATTGAACTGGGAAGCCCAGAACTGGACACCTTGCTCCAGATACGTCCTCACCAGGACAGAGTAGAGTGGGAGGATCACCTCCCTCAACCTACTGGCCACACTCTTTTGAATGCACCTCAGGCTACCATTGCCCTTCTTGGTCACAAGGGCACACTGCTGCCCACCAGAAATCCCAGGTCCTTCTCTGTAGAACTTCTTCCCAGCAGCCCCTAACCTGTGGTGAAGCAAGCCATGTTGGTGAATTTGTCAGTAATTTTCTGAGTAATCAGAGCTCATTTAAAGGAACTACACCGAACCTGTAAGTAATATTAATTACATAATGTTGAAGCTGATAGTGAGGTGTAATCTAGTTATATATTCTCCAACATTAATCACTAATCACAATATATCACAAGAGGCACGGTATACTAGAAATCAGTGTAATATGAATATCATTACATATAAAAACAATAACAAACATCAAATCCAGTATCAGAGGTGAGATTTAAGTAACTGAGCTGCTCCATGCATTATCTTCACTTCAAGAATTTATTCCTTCCCTGACACATTTTTTGCCCAGATGATCATCAGCTAGGAAAGTAAACAGCAATTTCTTATATCCACATTAGTCTTTCTGTCCTTCCTCAAAAAAAAAAATAAAGGTAGTTTTCCACTAACAATTTTCAGCAAGTGATGTTTTCAGAGTCCTGATCTTTACATAATCTTCTTCTTTATCCACTTTTGCTTTCACTTGAGAGCAAATACTAAGCAGATTGTACAAAGATACGTAAGCATCAACTAACTTGGCTGTCTCCTTCCTTCACTTTTCAGTTTTGCTGCAGTAGTTCATGTTTAAGTGCATCTGCTCTGACACTTATTCTGTTAAAGCCCTGAGAATCTACATCAGTGCTACTGCAATACTATCATTCTTTACATTTTTCCCTGCTGGCTGAACAGACAACGTGATTGATGACAGAAAGTTTGGTTATGCTGAAAGTAGCTACTAGTAAAAGACACATTTCAGTGAGTCATGAATAAAGAATTAAATGAAAAATAGAACTTGTAATTGGAAACTGGCTGTAAATCAGTTTTCTTTAAGAAGCAAACCCCTCTTTTCAGCTGTGACTTATTCTTCTACTTGAAACAAAAGTTCAAGACAAGAAGTAGACTCACACGAACTGCAACTACCAAGACTGAAATCCAGTGCAGCAGCCTGATTTCCAGTGCCTGAAAGGTATGAAAGGATGATACAATCCAAATTCAGAACAGAGCGATAATCAAGATGTGAGTAAAACATAACATACAGACTGGGGGGAAAAAAAGGTAGAAATGAAGAAGAAATGTTTCCCCACAAAATAAATTATACACACAGTGGCAACTTTTTTGCTTTCATGATACAATGTTTGAATGCTTATGGTTTTGTGACAAGATAAAGAAATATGAGAAGAATGTGGGTTTGTGCTGTAGCTACATCTCTTTTTTTTAATATTATTTGTATAGTTTATTTTAAAATTACTATGCTTATATCTGAAAGAAAAAGAATACATAGGCTTCACTTGCAGATAGAAAAAGATTATGATTTTTTTCTCAGATCTGACTGTTAAAAGAGATTATGTGTATGAGAAGGAACATACTTTATTTGACCTCTGATGTCTTTGACTGAAAGGATGATTTTAATTGTGCCAGAGAAGGGAGTGACTTCCATAAATGTATCAAAGCACTGTAGTATCATCATGCACAACCTGTCTGTTTATGAAAAATGTCCATTGCAAGTTCCTACAACTTCTGCCTGTAAGGAAACAGTCTCTGATCCTTTCCTCCAATGCAGTTAATGCCACCTTCTGGTTTACAGCTTTCACTACAGATTTCAGCTCAGCTGGGCAATAAGCTCAGCAAATTCTACTCACTTCAATAAATTCTAAAGTAGGCTTGGGATAAAATTAGAGCTCCAAAGAAATACTTCACATTTACAGATTGTCTCAATAAACAGCCTGGTGGTTGAAATCAATACCACCACGCAAGCAGGCTAGTTTGACATTAAACCATCCCAAACAGTTTTAAGTATTGTGTTAGATGCGTCTAGACAAAACGTCTACAGTTGTAGGAAAAGACCAGTGGGAGAGAAGAAAGCATGACAGAACATAAAGGAGGTCCCACTGAAGGAGTTATTTCAATGTGTATGTCAACTATACATGGTGAAAATAAGGGTTTTTAACGAGAGGTATTAGCAAGGCACATGTGAAGAACCTGCTTAGATGGTGAAAACTAAAAGAGAAAAAAAAAAACAACAATGGTTTTTTTCCTTTCTTTTCCCAGTTGGCTGTTCTTTAAGGACAAATCAACGCTAAAGAAACAGTCTGAGTGACTGTGGGAAAGGAGAAGTGCTGATAATCACACTGCCACTCTGCTGTTTGTATGGCACCACATGTCTCTCACTCTGAACTGTATGAGAAAGTGTGAAGTTTTAGTACAAACTCATTACCGATCTGTCAGCTGTCACCATTTCCTCACTGCACTCCTCTGCCATTCACATTTCTCTTCAGGATCCGATCCTGCTGGGGCACTGACACGATGTATGAGTTGCTCATCCACTTCAAAAAAAGCTGCTGAAATGATTCATATCTACAAGGCTTTGATATTAACAGCATCGTGAAACTTCCTGATCTTACAGTTTCCTATTTTTGACAGCAAAAACCAAGTGTGCAAACACTGGGCAGGACCAACTGGGGCAGCAATAGGCAAAATATTTCATTTTATGCTGTGGCACTTTGTAGTGTATTTTTCATGAGATACCAGTAGGAACTTAATAGAGGACTTGTTGTTTCAGTCAGGGAATTGTGTTGAGATGTGAGTTCTTCAGGGACACAATGGCAGACACGAAATTGCCATGGCTCTGTTCCATGGAAAGAAGGGTTTCACCTGTACCCACAAGTGACCATAGAACTTAATGGAGAACTGTGGTTGAAAAGAAACAATACTGTTCCAGAGCAGAAAACGTTAACATCACTCCTTGCAGTCTGACTGTCCTAAACCTAACTAATGAATGCATACAGGTCCTGCAAAGTGATGAAGCATGAGATTTGGTGCTGTTGCCTTGGATACTACTTCCATGATTACAGAATTGGAGGCAGCACTTTTCTGCATCTGTAGGAAAAACAAAACAACAACAAAATAAGCAACCAATACAAACAACTTCCCCCTATCCCCCACCAAGAAAAACAACAACACAACACCGAGAGTGAAAAATTTCCAGAGTATGAAAGGAAATAATCTTTAAAAACTTAATGTAAATTAGTTTTGGACAGCAGGAAGAGAGGCAGAAAAAGAGGAACAGCAACTGGTTTATTTCTTCTTTCCAGGTCCAGGCTTGTATCTTTGCTATCGTGTAATTTTGAGATGCACCATCCAAGAGAGAGGAAGTGCAGTGAGACAATTCAGTGTGCAGAATGAGTTGATGATTGGACAGTTTGAATGCATAGCAAAAGTCTGAAATTATTCCAAAAAAAAAGTCTGAAATTATTTTGGAAACAAAAGCAGCTTTTTTATGTATAAGGGCAGCTCCAAAACTAATACATTCTAATTTATTATATTGGCCACAGTATCAGAGGTGGATGTTGGTGGTATGGCAGTAGAGTTTCAGCCTTCTCATCAGTATTCCATTACATTTTGTTGCTGTGTGACAGATAGCAGCAGAGGGGCAGTCTGACCAAGTGTTTTCTGACACAGAAATGGGTATGAAACAAAGGTGTGGAATCAAATTCCTCCATGCAGAAAAAAATGACACCCAGTGTCATTCATCAACACTTGGTGAACATTTATGGAGATTAAACAGTGGATGTGAGCACAATTTCTCTATCAAATAGTTTTATTGCACTCCTCGTATCTGTTGTAGTTTTCATGGAAATAGAGGAGGTATTAATTTGGGTGTGACATACATAATCTAGTACTCAGTAACTCAACAAATTGTACAAAACATCAGGTACACCTTCCTGCTGGTACAGCAGCAACCTTTCAGTGCACAGCTTATTGCAAAGCTGAGAGTTTAATGCAAGAGCACGAATAGAGTATGAATATAAACATGAAGCCTTATAGGATGATGTAAAGATGAAGACATAGACCAATGATAAGCAATCAGTAGATGAAAACACAGAGATACTGAAATATCTGCCATCAGTCAAATGTTAGCTAATGCAGAACATACTTGATAAAGCATTTTGAGTCTCACTTTACAGCAAGTGAAGGCATTGTAACTGAAGAATATATTTATTTAAGTGATAGAGCAACTAGGAGTAAACTTGTCTTTCTGCCTTTCAATAGTTTATTGCTTTATTTTTTTACTGAGAATATATTCTTGTCTTCTCATATGGTTCTTTATGGTAGAAAACTATGCTAATATCACAGAGAGGTCAACAATGGACATATTCGAAGAGTATGGAAGGTGATTACCTTTGTCAGAATCTTCAAGAGATCCCTTACCCAATGGGAATTGTTATCTTTCTCCAGATTCTAGATGACAAATCAATTTAGCCACTCTTTAACAGATTTCTTCATAAATCCATGGTGAGAAATAGGGTATGGCACAGTAATGTAATCTGGTTCAGTGCTGTACTGTCCATGAATGAATTGCCAAAGTTGTGAGAGCATCTTGAAAGATTGTTAAAGTAGTGAGCAAAATCTCAGAGTAGCTTCCAACTCTTTTGAGGAGGTCAGAAAGGTCTGAATATATAAAAGATACAGAAAATTACTATTTAAAGAACAAAAATATCCCGCAAGAATATCAGACATCTAATCTGAAGGTGCAAAGACTTTAATGCTGTGGTTGACACAACTTTTTCATTTGTCTGTTGACTGCTTAATCAATCTGATGCTTTTGTAACACTTTTTTGGGGGATTTCTAGGTGAAATGTTTTCCATTTGAAATGTTTTCCAGGATGTTTTTTTCTTAAAAGTATATGTGTATTTACCCCTAGTTAATGATGTTGCAGACAATTCCTTTTCAAGATTTGCTGGCATATCTTGGTAAGTTTATACATTCGGTTTTCAAAAGGCAACATTTTAGCAGCTATTTGAAAGTGTGTACATCCAATTTTCCTAATCGTTTCAAAGAGCTCACTTGGGAAACAAGCAGGATAAATGATTTCACTAGAGCATAATTTTTATTTCAACTCCAGCAAGAGACAAGGCAGGGGGAATGAAAAGCCAGCAGTCAGCAAAAGAAAAGAAGTTCAGGAACATGACATAACTGAAAAATTTACACAGTTCAAGGCTGGTACTCTGAATTAATTTCAAATGCTGAAAGATCACATGTCTTCCTTCCTGAAGATTTACATTCTGACTTCGTATACACATACAGATGTTTCATATACAAGCTTCTTTTGCATTGCTCTTGTGAATTTATATTATGTTAGAGCTTTCACAATCTATCTTAGCTTCAACTACAGATATTCTACTTGTCAATGAAAAAAAAACCCACAACAGTCTGCCTTTTAAAATGTGCAGTAAAAGATTAATGTCATTACAGCACTATGAGTATTCAGAGTCGGGTGTTTCTAGGTTCTGCTGTCATAAGTTGTAGTAGTGTCTTGTGGCAAATATCACCAAAAGCAGATCAAAAATACTGATGGTATATCTGCCCATGCAAAAAGTTCACCACAGATGCAAATTAAGGTTAAAAAAAAAAGAAGAGACATAATAATACGATGAATAATAATTTTTATACACCTGAGTCTCATAAATGCACAACTTTACATTAAAAGAAAAACTTTTTTTTTTTCTCTTGATATGAAATCAAAATTCCCAGCACTCACTGGGCACTAAGAAGCATTTATTTACCTTTCTGAATTTCCTTAACTGCTCTTGACTTTCACTTCTGGAGATCCATGGATTTGTCTAACCTTCAACACAAATGCTCCAGTTACCTACAGGAAGCACTGCTTCTGTAAGCAGCCCCAGTCTTGAGCACTATTCGTATTTAAAAGGGCAATGTGCATTTTTTGTTTTGGCAAGAAGAAGGGAGATACAAGCTGGGAAGTATCTCAGATTGTCATGAATTTTGATTGCAGTTAAATTGGCCTTCTTGTTTTGCACTGAGATCTTTATTTCAAAGAAGGCAATGTGTACTACACAAAATCTTATTTGAGATTTATTCCTTTCCCCAGCAGCTATGTAGGGATTTAATATATATTTACTGTTATATGTTGATATATTCATTTATTTAGTAACTTTAGAATTAGAAACGGTTGATCAAGAAGAAAGCACAGAACAAAGGTTTGCCACAGATTCCTGTTTCCAAAACAGAACCAGGGCAGCATTTCCAATTTTTACCAAGATGGGAATTTCAGAGTCTGCAATATTCAGTTTCGTATATTTTTAAAGGAGAACAAATTATCCACAAGAAACTTATAAAAACAAAAGCACAAGGCAAGTTTACCTTCAGAGTGTTTCAAAAGAGCATTTAGCAATTGCAGGAACTGACTACGCATCAAGTTTTCCGCAGCTTGCTGCCCAAAGTGTCAGTTTTTATGTCAATTACTGAATTTACTAAATAAAGAAAAATGTCTCCTCTAGGGGAAAGAAAAAAAAAAGAACAACAACAAACTCAACAGAGGCATTTTTTAAAAAGGAATAAAATTCATGAAACACTTCTATGTGATTTTGAAAAACAAATGCCTAAGCCAAAATATGAAGTAAATAACAAACTAAAAATATCACGCAACCTTGAGTTACTTCAGTTTATAAACCAACTGCATTTTAAAAACTCATCAAAACAAACAAGAAAACCATTTGTTACAACTTGTCCTAAGCAGTCTAAGGTGACGGAAAGCAGACCTCGAGAGAAGAAATGAGTACTTCACTTGTAATCTGTCCTCTGTCCATTTACTCTTTTCTGGTTCAGAGGTACAAATGACATCCTTTGGGCCTTCTTTTAAAGCCAAATGAATCGTCGGATTCTTCTTCCAGACATTTAGTTGTTGCACTAAGAAAGTTTCCGCTAGACATCAAGAGAATTATTGCCTAAAGAGGAACCCAACAGTGAATTCTACAGATGGTGCACACTAACCGTGACTGTCAGATCTTCATGCAGTGCTGCAAATAAACTGCCTGAAGCCCATATTTCTTGCATAACAGATTAGAAAATTACCACGCAGTAATTAATACCAATCACAAAATCAATCAACAGTGGGTTAGAAATAATTTGAATTTTCATCATACACAGAGGAAATTATATTTCCTAGATGCAGCTTCAAATTTATACAGAAATGGTGTTTGCTTTTGTGGCTGGTGATTATATAAGCTGCTCTGCTACAGCTGCTAAGGTCTACGTTGAATTATAGCACTGCTAAGACAGGTTTCTTACATACTGGTGGATCAGCTGACTGACATATTTGGAGTCACCTCCTGTTTCTGATCACGGATAGAAGTGAAAAACTGACACTACCCCAAGCTCTATATTTCCTTTGTATGTTCTATCTTATCTTTCATAAGCCAAGCTTTTTTTTTTTTTTCTGAAAGGGATTCAAGGAATACGTCAAGGAATACAACCTGGATACCATGTCAAAATCCCACTGACCAGCAGACAAAAAAAGACAACATAGTTGATCACCTGATGAACAATATACCCAGAAAATTGGGGAGAGGAGTGGTGGGAGAGAGGAGGAGGGAAGGGAAAAAGGTTTTAAGGCAACAAATAGTGCTCCAGGAATGTTTTTTCTTTAAGTCACTGAAAATATTCCATGCCTAAATCTCACTGCTCAGCACGTTTCCTGGCTTTTTGAAACTGAATTCAAGTGATTTCTGCAGTAATTTCTGAGACTGATCTACTAACTAGAAGAGAAGAAAACATCTTTGACCCATGGTAAATGACTTGTTTTTCTCATGGCAGATGAGATGCAAATATCAGTATCTTGCAGATCATTATTATGTAGTTTTGTGCCATGTGGTAATGGATTTGTTCAGAAAATTTTCAGTGTAATCTGATATATTTTTTTTTTTTACCAGTAGAATAAATCTATTTTTGGGGGATGAAGTGACATAAAATGCAAACTTAGTTATTCTTGCCAGTGATTCCACAATGATCTCCACATGAGAAGTCAGCCATGGGGCCATGGGCAAAGAGCACCAGCTACTCCACGCCAGACATCACATTCTGGGTGCCCTGGTGGAGAAAAGAGTAGTGTTAACTTCCTGGTCTCTTGCTAGTCCTGGCTCTTATTGACCCATGCACAACTGTCAGTGGAGAAATCCAATAGGCCATTACACCACAGAGAGTATCACTCAAGTCCATGCTATCATGACTGACTGTGCTTTTGCTCGGTGTACCCCTCCAACTGGGCAGGGGCTCTCAGTGTGATTCCTGTTTCATTTTGGTGCTATCTGAAAGGAATCAGTCAAACATTAAATGCAAGGAATTGCTCTGGCTGTAGCTGTAAGCCTCAGAGACTATCAGGGAAGATTCATGAACACTGCCAGCATTTATATAAACCATTCTGCTTGTTTGAGTGCAATGCTCTCCCAAGGCTGAAATGGCATCCTTTGCTTGCTCACAGATGGAAGTTTGTATGAGGTCTGATTCTCATTTTATAGCAGATCTTGCTTATGAACTACTACTCTGTGCCACACCATCATTTGGTAGGAATCACACACCACGGAGAAATACATATTTGTGCAAATAAACTGTGCAGTTGGATACAGGTATACCATTTAGGGAAGTAGAGATCACTGTGGTACGGGTGCTTAGAAGAGTGATGAACTGGGCCAGTTCTAATCTTTGGTCTTATTCCAAGCATAGATTCTATGTCATAACAAAGGACATTTGATACATAAAGAACGTTTGGTTCCTAATTGCAGTTCACACAGCAAACTTTCATAATGCTTTGGTAGCAAGCATAACAGATCAGGACAGGAGCCTTGTGTAATTGACATAAGGCACACTGACACCTCCTAATGATTACAGTAGTATTTTTTACTGCATCATTGGGTACAGAAATGTTTGTATATTATTACCAATTACATTATATTAGTATGCCTGTATTTGAATTGATGTTAATTAAATCCTACTTAATTGATTTTACTTTTATGGATGCAGCAGGCCGCGGCTTTGGATGCATATAATCATGAAGCAATAAGCTCTGAGGCAAAGGCTGGATGACAATACAGTGAAAAGCTTGTGTACTATCAGCAGCTTAGTAGCACAATGGATAAAATAGGACTTTCAACACCTGGAAGGCCAGCCCAGCCCCACCAGTCTCCCAGACCTGAAGACAGGAGAATGGATGAAGCCATCTATGTGCATTTAGTTCAAGCCAGGGCTAGTTTCACCACAGCACTCAAAACACTCAAAGCATGAATCTGCTTATTCCTTGCAGCCATCCTACTAACATTTTTTACAATGACTAGATTTGTCTTTCACTCTTGACAGACCTTGTATATATTGTGCTTGCCAATGCACAGACCTTCACCTGCACCTTTTCTGCCTGCAACCTTTTCTTCAGCACTGCTTAACAGATGTGCATTCCCCTGGCAGCCAGATTTTTCTTATAATTGAATTCCTTATGTCATTCCATCTTGGTCTATTTAACCCCTTTCTCTGTGCCACCAAAGATTTTGTCTGAGGTAGATTCCAGAATATGGCAGAGACCTGGCAGTCTCACATGCAAAAGAAGAGACAGGCTATGGCACCTGGGGTAGTCATGGGCTCAGATGGGATAAAGGAGTGAAACTGTTAGAAGATTGAAGTGGGTGCTGGGAAAGGGACTCTGTTGTGTTTGCTACACTCAAGGGCATCACCGAAGCTCAGTGGTCATTCTTGTCACTATTGCTCATGGTTCCCAGGAATGCGTGAGAGGAACATGTGATGTATTGCAGGCATATGGTACCATTCCTTAAAGTGCTACAACATGCTTCTGGTTAGCAGAGGAAGACTGGTGCATCTGGGCTGCACAGGCAGTGTTTGTGCCTGCCAGAGTCAATCTCAGCTGGCACATCACTGTACTTTCCATCCTGGTGCCAGCCATGGCGTGGAGCAGAGGTCCCCGTGGGCCATAGCTGATTGCCAGCAGACAATCTGGCTGCAGTAGTTTCGCCTGCTGCTGTTGCCCTAAGAGTTTCTCAGTCAATGAAGCATTGCAGACTCCCCTCTTCCACACTTCCATCTGCTATCACGCATTTCCTGACTAAGCACACATTGCCTCACGTCTGCAGGCAGATCTCTAATCTTCCCCAGTACTCAGTACCCCTCTCTCCCAGGAGAGGCAGTGAGGTTTAAACCTCAATTTTCCCACATCAGAGAAAACCTTAGGTCAGATTCTATTGTTGAATGGGATGGGCTGAGCAAATCTTCAGCACATGAGAGCCCCTCACCTAGACTGTTCTTGCAGGATGGCACAATACTGCAGGAGAAGAATGACACATAGCCCGAAGGTGAGATGGAGATAGGTACAACATTTATAATTTAACATGTTAAATAGGAATAAGGAAAATATGTTTTAGATCCAGAAGGTGTGTTACTTAGAACCCAAGGTATACTGATGGCTGTTATACCATTTACATCACCTTATATGAGTGGAAAAGAAAAAGATATTGGAATTTTTGAACAAGGGACAAATACGTTTCTGCCATCTTAAACTGAAATACCATTTTGTTATTGTATGCACTTCAGATGCTGAAAATTTTATCAAAGTTGTGAAAGTGGTATTAGCAGTAGTCAAGTGGAAAATCCCTTAAACTTTAAGCTTGTCTGGAAACTTTAAAAGTAGCTATGAGACATACTAACCAAATAGTTGAAGATAATTGAGAGCACTGAAAAAACACATAGGTGAAAAAGGAGTGCAATGGGACACTAAAACTAATTTTATCCTTGTATGTCCTAAAAGTTGAACATAAAAGTAAATTTGTAGCTACTTATATAAAAGAAATGGGTCTGTTCTGCTTAACATGTAGCTATAAAATACAGAATTTAAACGGGCATGTACAGTGCAACTCCAGTATATCATTTTACAGAGAAAAGGCTGAAACTAATATGTCACCTTGGGAATATCTGAAAGATCATTTACATACTGTTTCTGTGTTTACTATTTCTATAGCATATCTGTCATTTCTCCATCATGTTTGAAAAGTTGTGGCTGTCAGATGAAGTTCTGGGTGACAGAAAAAAGGGTCATGCCACTCCCATGTATAAAAAAGGGAGCAAGGAGGACCCAGGGAACAACAGGCCAGTGAGTCTTACCTCTGTGCCTGGGAAGATCATGGAACAGATTCTCCTGGGTGACATGCTTAATCACATGAGGAATGAGCGTGTGATCCAAGACAGCCGGCATGGCTTCACCAGGGGAAGGTCATGCTTGACCAGTCTGGTGGCCTTCTATGATGGAGTCACAGCACTGGTGGACAAAGGGAAGGAGACTGATGTCCTTTGACATGGTGACATCCACATCCTTATCTCCAAATTGGAGAGATGTGGATTTGATGGGTGGACCACCTGGTGAATAAGGAATTGGTTGAAAGACCGCAGACAGAGGGTGGTCTGAGTGGAGGCCAGTAACAAGCAGCATCCCCCAGGGATCTGTCTTGGGCCTGGTGTTCTTTAACATCTTTATCAATTACATCAGTGGTGGAATTGAATGCATTCTCAGCAAGTTTTCTGATGACACCCAGCTGAGCGGTGCAGTTGACACAATGGAAGGAAGGGATGCCATTCAGAGGGACCTCAACAGACTAGATAGATGGGCCCAGGTGAATCTAAAGAGGTTCAACACAGTAAAGTGCAAGGTTTTGCGCTTGAGCTGTAGGAATCCCAGGCATATATACAGACTGGAACGAGCAATCCTTGAGAGCAACCCTGCAGAGATGGACCTTGGGGTCCTGGTGGATGAAAACATGAGCCAGCAGAGTGCGCTTGCAGCTCAGAAAGCCAATGCTATCCTGGGCTCCATCAGAAGAGTGGCCAGCAGGGTCAGGGAGGTGATTGTCTCTCTCTACTCATGTCCTGCTCTTGTGAGGACCCATGTGGATTACTGCGTCCAGGTCTGGGGCCTGTAATACAAGAAAGATGGAGAGCTGTTGGAGAGGATCCAGAGGAGAGCCACAAAGATGATCAGAGGGTGGGAGCACTTACCCTATGAAGACAGGCTGAGGGAGATTGGCTTGTTCAGTCTGGAGAAGGCTGTGGTGTGACGTCATTGCAGCCTTTCAGTACCTAATGGGAGCCTACTAACATGAGGAAAGTCAACTCTTTGAAATGGTAGATAACAGCAGGACAAGGGGAAATTATTTTAAGTTGAAGGGGGGAAGATTTAGGTTGAATGTCAGAGGGAAGTTCTTTACAATGAGAGTGGTGAGGTGCTGGAACAGCTGCTCAGAGAGGCTGTGGATGCCCCGTCCCTCGAGGTGCTCAAGGCCAGATTGGAGAAGTGCCTTGGGCAGCCTTGTCTAGTATTAAATGGGGAGGTTGGCAGCCCTGCCTGTGGCAGAAGGGTTGGAGAATCATGATCCTTGAGGTCCCTTCCAACCTAAGCCATTCTCTGATTCTACAGTTCATCAGAGTAAGTTTGAATCTCCCTCATACAAATATCAAACAGTTGCTATAGAGGTTGTGAACTCAGAAAATGAGAGGAAATAATTTAAAACAAATTATTAGCATGCAGGATGGCCATATCATTGCGTTTATCTTGTTGCATCAATAACACACAGAGCTTTAGAACTAAAGCACATATTGAAAGAGAAAAGGTTATAAACTTTCAATCTGTTTTCAGATTGAAATTCATCGGCTTTGGTTTTGGAGTTCATCAAATCTGATCAGTGAGGGTAACTGGGATGAGCAAAAAAAGAAGCAGCCTGTCTGAAATGTATATCTCTAGTTTCCTAACTGATATCCTATCCCTTTATTTCATTTTCCACTAGGGTTTTTTTCTCAGAAAAAAATTGTTCAAACATGCTACTATCTCATCTAAGAACATCAAATGGGATGGCAGAGCTGTTAGCAAACTTTGAACAAGGAATTTCTGCATACGTGTTTACATGAGTTTGCAGAGTATGTATACATGCTTTCAGTCTGCCTATGTGTTCAAGACCAGTACTGCAGGAACAAGTCTGTTACCCCCCAAAATTCTGTGTTAAGCCTACTGGACTGTGTAGTCCACTAGCACCTGGGCTGCCTGCAAGAGCAGTTCGTATCATTGCGAGCATCACATATGCACATGAAGTGCATGTGTGTGCTGTCTTCAGCCAGAACACAGGAAGGAAACCATGACAGCAGAAGTAAACATGGTTTTGAGGTGAATCACAGGAGACTTTTAATCCTCTAGCATATGTTTGTCTTGATTGAGGCTATGCTGGAAAACCAGGGATAAACCCAAGCTGCAGCTCGCAGAGTGAGTCATCCAGTCAAGGGTTTGCACCACATCACCCTTTTCCAGAAGGACCCCTCATCTATGACAAAACTACATCTCTAGCCACATAAAACCTTATGTCTGCTAAAAAGTGACTGTTATTCTCTCTCCCAGTGACCACTAGTTTTGATATATGATCATGGTGATGAAAATCCAAATTTCCTTTTTCCATCCACAGGAATATATGACAGGAATGACCACTTGTGGTTTATTTCATCTTTTTGTCATATACTGAGAAAGCACATGGCATTCATCCCTCTAAGTCCTCAGTAAAAAAAAAAGTGTGGCCTGTGGCAGCTAAAACTTGACGATTGCCAGCACTACTATATGCAGATGCATGCTGCATACAAACGAGAACTTGGCATCCATTAAGCAAGTTGAGCTACCATAAAGTCTTGAGTGATATCTGAAACAGCATCAAACACTTAAAATGTTTCTGAATGTGACACCGATGTCCATGATTTCTAACCAGCAGTCTTCCAGGTATGTTTTAAAGCCACCGTCACCTAAGTGCTATTCTTACTGTGACCTGTTCTGTTCTCTCTGATCTGTGTGTTCTCTTCATTTACAAATTGCCCGCTATCTTTTCTTTTAGATGACCACATTGTGCCAATTAGTAGGGAATTCAAACACAACACCAGCACAAATTCTTAAAACAACCAAATCTTGCTCCAACTGCTTGACTATTTTATATATTACATCCACAAAAACATTTCAATTAGTCTCTGGCAAAGTTTTCAGTGGCTGTTTTAATGCTGCTTAATTTCCACCCTTATCTTTTCAAGGAACAGCCTTTCATAAGCTTTATTATTTCCACTCAATACATCTGTGCAGATACTAGCCTGTGTCATGACAGGAAAGTAGCAAAATAGTTGGCCTCGACTACATCACAGCTCAAATAGTCACATACAGTTCCATAATATTCTCAGGTCTGGTGTTCTCCAACATTTTAAACCCTTCTTCAGCTATATTTTTCTTCTCATCTCAATGTGTTAAGTTGATGTGATTGTCTGATCCCCTATTTCTTTTTTCCACTCATCTGAGATTTACAATCACAAATATGCTAATATTTTTCAGATATATGTGTTCAGATTGTGCAGAGGAGGGCACTAAGATGACCAGAGGTCTGAAGCACCTCTGCTATGAGGAAAGGTTGAAGGAACTTGCAGATCTGCACGTGCAACAGCGTGCAGCAATTTCTTAAGTTTTGCAGCTTTCTGAATCAAAATTGTATAGCTTGAAGAAGAGAAGGCTCCAGGGAGACCTTCCAATACTTGAAGAGAGCATATAAACAGGAGGAACTCTATAAATCATTATGTTAGATGTTGCTTATGTTTCATACAAACAAAAGACAAGATAATTTGCAAAGGAGGAATGACAAGTACATCAGAATATCTACATGTGAATGACCGAAACTAAGTAAAAACTTCTAAAATAGCAGCAATTTAAAATTACATTGTCAGTTATATTACATCCACAGCTATTAACATTGCCATTCACATAATTTTGAGATTTTAGGGTAATGTAGAATAAAATATCCCTGATTTTTCTAGAATCAGGGCATCAAGTCCCAAAGACAACAGCCACATTACTTGGGAGGATTAATGCCCATATATAGAAGATATATATATTCCATGCACCCATGAACATCTCTTCTGTGGTTCAAACTGAAAGGTATTAGCAATATCCTTTAGGACATTCTTATGTTGTCTTCAGGGCATTTATGGGAATGCACCTACCAGTAACAGACCCACATCAGCCTCTGAAAGCAAGCTTTTAATTCCATTACGCTAGTTACCATCTGGGTGAAACAAATATTAATTACCCCTCAAACCTTTACTATAATATACAGTAGTCTTGGACTACCAGCTAAAAGCTAACTGCCTGGCTTTGGAGTCATCTGGTCTCCCATCTTGAGAAACAAATGCTGGTATGTTACAATAAGTCCTAATGCAGAATTTCCTAGATGGTTTGTTTATTTTATGCTTTTCGTTGTTCATCAGTAGAATTCTATCACCTACAGTTCAAACTTCTATATCTGCAACAAGCTGTGCGCTGCTGATCTGCACATACAACAGTGTGCAGCAATTTCTTAAGTTTTGCAGCTTTCTGAATCAAAATCACTGTTTTTAATTGGAAGATATTAAAATCTTCACCCTTTCAGATGTTTTCTTTCTGTATTCCCCAAGAAGGGAAATAAGAAACCAGAAAGCTCTTCCACTGCTTTCGGATCCTTAATCTATCAGTGGGCAAAGCAGAAACAAAACAGTAAACACATACAGAGCTTTCAAACATCATGCTCTGTTATACTGCCAAGCTGGTCTGCACAAGAGCTGAGAAGATCAAAAGTTCTCTCATTGCTAACAATCCTAGAGCGAATTCCAGCAAAGGCAAAAAGAAGCAACAGCACAAATCCATGAAATCTATCAAGTAAAAGCCATGGATTGAATAACTTGCAACACCAGCATGCACACAGACTATACAGCTACAGAAGAGACAAAAGATCATAAATACCTTAAGGTGGTTAAGATCTTCAGTGTATTTACTAGCAATCATCACAGGCACTGGTACTCAGGCATGTATTTGGACACATTAAAAGTCTGACTTGAAAGAAAGATCCATCTCCAGTTTAATCTGAAAGGTTACTTGCTGATCTCAGCAATGCCTACAAATAGCTTTCACTGCTCTGTAAAAGAATGTTTGTCATTTGAAATTGTGTCACTCTGGGCATTGATATCTCGTGACAAAGAGCACACAAATCATTTGGTAAGCTCAAAATGGAGTGAAATAGCGGTAAAGTTACTCAAAAGAATTGCATAGTTATTCATCATGAACCCATTCTGTTTTATCCACTGCATACTTTCAGCACATTTTCAGAATCATTTTGGTCAAGAAAAAAAAGAAGACAGCAAATTCCTAATCCCTTTTCTCTGTTGCTGTTTATAACAACCACTAAAAATTCTGGTTTGGATAAGCTAAGCATGTCATTATTAAATTCTCTGAGACTTCTACAGAGCTCTAAGCTATAACTAAAGAGGCATCCTTTTATTATACTTGTCCCACCAAAAGTGAAGATTTGCAGTCTATTAAGAGTGTTTATCACTGAATAACACCACATAAAATCAACAAACTGTACTAAAACTGCATAAGCTGGCAGCTAAAACACTCTGACTGACTGAATAAAATATATCCTGCGGGGAAAAACATGACACAGGAATCAGGTACAATCTTCAATCAAGGTCTGTGTAGACAATGTTATAAACATCCCCCAAGGGATCAAGAGAAGAAACAGTCATTGGGTCTTATTCCAAAAATAAATTCTAACTAGTATAGTATAATGAAGAGCACAGAAAGATAAAAACCTGGAGAAAATATTTTTCCATAACCAAAGCCCTTAAATTTCATTTCCCTTTCCCCATCCCAACCAACCTCCAACCAGCAATTAGTGGCAGTACTATGTAAACATAACTGCTCATCAAAAATGTTGACAGTCTTAAGAAATGAGGGTTCTACTGCACGAGACCTAAGAGGAAGAGGTTCACAGCAGATTAGCAAACAAATCCACTCAAACTTTCATTTACTTCTTGCTTCTAAATTCTGCAAATGAATAGGGTGAGTATCAGCCTCTTCTTTTGAGGTGAATATTTTAAAATACCAAATCTACAAATGACATTCCTTTGCATTAAATATTATGTGATATCCAAAATGCCCAAAACTTAATGCTTTCTAGCTGAGTGGGTAGAGAACAGGCTGTATCAGCCTTTTAACATACATCAGAACCTCTTTCTAATGTTTCTCTTCAACACTAGTTTTTTTAGTATGTGTGTGTATATATATATATATAAAAGTATATAAATTATGTGCTTGTGAAGAAAGTGGTCTGGCTAGAACAGTAAGCAGTTTGCAAAGGAAAGTCCAAAAACAGATCCTATGTTTAGGCGCTTAAACTTCTGCTTAGTGGGTGAGTTTAATCTCTCCTTTTTTGTAGCTCTTATATTGTAAGCCTATTATGATTTTGGAAAACCTTTTTTTTTTTTTTTTTTTCCACTTCACACAGAGAAAGAAAGACACTGTAAGTGCACTCCCTCACTTCCAAGCAGGCCAATGCAGAATTTATTCCAGTTTCAGTGCTGGAGTTTTCCACTGGAAAAAAAAAAAGTATCAATCTAATCCAAGGTGTCAGGGCACAGCACAGTCTCAGCATTGAAAACTTCTGCAGCTCTGTGGAAATGTTGCCTTGTTCCCTCTGCTGTGAAATGAGCACACTTCAACTTGGGATGACTTTGCTTTAAGACAGAAATTCTATTCTAGCACCTTTACGTGACACCGGCCTACCTTTTTCTTCACATTAGCTTCAAGAAATAAAATGAGTTCTTCAGTGAGGGGCCTTGCAAGTCAAGCTTTGGTGAGCAGTCCTGAAAGATTTATGTAATGTGACAAGCAATTCACCAGAACTAGGTGTTCTTAAGGTGCTAGCAATGCACCTCACAGCACTCAGTGTGCCCAGACAGAGCCCCAGGAGGAAATTAAAAGCACTGGCGTTTCACAAAGCAGGAAAAACATGCAGATGTGAGATGCATGCAGCTTAGAGATGCCTAGACCTGTGGTGGTTTTTAAACCTGTAACTCCACAAAGGATGGTACTTGCCTTTAACCTTCATCTTCTGGGCTTTGGGAGGGACCACAGGCAGGCACCAGCAGACAGGCAGCTGTTAGGGCCGTTAGGAGGGGTGGGCAGGTGGCCGTTAGGGCTACTGGGAGGTGCTGCCAGACGGGTGGCCTCAGGTGAGGCAGAGGTGTGGGTGCTCTGGGCACTGTGTGTGATGAGGGGTGGGCACGGGGCTTTGTGTGGTCTCAAACTGCTGGTTGTTATCTGGGATCTGATGTTATATACAAGATCCAATGCACAGGCTGCTATGTATGCGTCCGTTTGTAAGCACAGGGGCATGGCCCGATCTGACAAGTGCTTGGTAATAATAGAATCACAGAATCATTGAATCAGTAAGGTTTGAAAGACCACATCCAGTCCAACCATCAACCCTTGAGTGCCCACCTTTCTCAGTGCAACATCTACCCCTTTCTTGAACACCTCCAGGGACAGTGACTCCATCACCTCCCTGGGCGGCCTGTTCCAATGCCTCACCATTCTTTCTGAGAATAAATTTTTCCTAACATGCAGCCTGAACTTCCTCTGATGCAACTTGAGGCCATTCCCTCTCATCCTATTGCTAGTTATCTGGGAGAAGAGGCCAATCCACACCTCGCCACCCTCTCCTTTCAAGTAGTTGTAGAGCGTGATAAGGTCTCCCTGGAGCCTCCTATTCTCCAGACTGAAGAAACCCAGAACATTCCTGTATATGTGTGCATGAAGGTCTGTGCTAAGGTATTGAGTGTGCGTATGCAAAGGCTGTGTGCTTTTTAGTGTCATTTTGATAGTGTACATGAGTGTGCACCCAGGTCTATTTTCATGTGTGAATTAGTCAGAGGAGGCATCAGGCAAGAATTGTCTTTTGCTCTGGTCTCTATGCTTCTGTCTTTGTTCTGAAGGGAGCAGCTCCAGTGTGAATGACAGGACACTTTTACCTCTGGACTCATTTGCTGTTTGAGCTGTCAAATAACAGTGCACAGATAACAGAGGTGACATTTATGGTGGCACTTTTCTTTTTCCCATGACAAAGTCTACTATCTTAACCAAGAGCTGTGAAAACTTCCCCTTCCACTGCTGATCCAGTGACACATTTATCATTCAGCCAACATCCGTCTGCAAACTGAAATCAAACTTCATCCAAGTACATAATTTAATAGATAGTTTTTCCACACAGATAAAAGTTAAATATCTATTAAAAAGAGGGAGGGATAGAGAGAGAAAGAGAAGGGTATGTTTTATTAACAATGGGAACAATGAATGCATCATGATTCATTTTGGCAGTTCAGTTGTGGGACACATGAAAATCGTTGCTTTACATATATTCCAGAAGAAAAGGAACTTGATCTAATGACATTTTGAGTTGAAGCTCTTTAATCATTAGTTTTCTGAAATGGTTCACTGTCACAGCAGCTGTCATCTCATCCAGGGTTCCTTGGTCATTCTTATCAGAGCAATTATGAATTTGAAAAATGCTTGAGGCCAAAGAATACTGAAGATCCTAAGAGATTAAGAAGCTAACTTTTATTCAGTTTCCTGTACTATGTTGGTTCTGTTAGCAAGTCTCATATTGCTCCACAGAATGCTGATGTGAAGTTCAAACTGCCACTGTTATAGGAGCTTCAGTGGAGTTAAGTTTTAAGGGAATCAGAATACAGTGCTAAGCTGAAAAAATCAGTTCTACGTGTCACAAATGTGGCTCAGTTTTCTTCAAAATTTCTAAATGTTCTTCAAGTTTTGATGTGCTTCCTGTAATTACAGGGAGATGGCAGGCAAGAAGAAAGAAATCCAACTTCAGGTATAGATTCTAATTACATGATCAGTTCTAGATATCAAAAGTTTTGTTTGTTTGTTTGTTTGTTGTCTTTCAAAGATGTTAAAATTCATTTTTGTCAATTCATTTTATTTCAGACCACAATATGCAATCAAACTGAGTGGGATGAAATGTTGCTGACAAAAGGTGTAGTAGGTACTGACTATTACTGCTTTCTGATAATTTCTCATATATCGTCCCATCTGTAAAACAGAAAGCTACAAAGACTAGTACCATACTATGTCCTAAACAATAATTATCTTAATCTATTTAAATATAAATAGTGTTTATGAATAAATGTTGTCTTCTGCAATAAATACATTACAAATCATATTGTCCATTACTTTATCCACTTTTATATACTTATGTTTAGTAAGTGCCATTTCAAGTATTTTTTATAATCACTGTTTGGACATTTCTGTGGGAGGTTTTCCCTAAAATCTCATAGGGGCTAAATTAATACCGTACAGAAATACTCATCAGTTAATCAGTCAGCATTTTTCAGAGTGCATCTTCTGTATTTTTCCAGTTCTCAGTACCCTGAGTACAATAACAAAATCTCCTGGATCTCTGAGGGTTTGTATTTGGGTACAGGGAACAAATCTGAAATTGGATTGTACCTACAGAAAAGCAATGATGGGAAAGGATTTATATGCATGAGCTCCTGGGGTGGGAAATGTAGAATAAGGAGTTGGAGGACAATGAAAAGCAACAGTGGGGGGAAAAATAATCACCAAAAGAAAAAGAAATAAGAAAGAAATGTAGCTGTTTGGATTAATCATAAAGAACAGTGTTGCAAATTAGATCTCTGCTGTCAAAAGTAATAGAAATAAAAGAGGAAACCATGTTGTATCCACTCAATATATACATGAAATACTTATTGATTAGAAGAGGACTGGATGGTATAGGTAACTATCTTCTCAGTCCCATTCCAACACACTCATAAGTATGTTTAATTTTATAAGTCTCTTAAGTCAGCTGTTCATAACTTCAAAACATTATATTTTAGTAATAGATGTGTATCAGGCTTGGTGTGGCCCTTGCAAAGCTGTGGTAAATTTATTCAGAAAACTGAAGAATGACTTTAGTGAAGATGATGTGCTGCATTTTGCAGTGGTAAGGATGTAAACTTTGTATAGAACTTAAGTATAGTTTATGATGAATGCATCTTTTTATCTTTTCTTGTGTACAGCATTTTCATTTTGCTTTCATTACATCAATTGAGTCATTACAATTTTGGCCTGCTTGCCTTTTCTTCACAATATCCTCATAAGACTTTCTTCGGAGGCAGATCAGAAATGGTATTCCATTTGGAAAAAAATTATCATGGAAGGAGAGTTAATATCCCCCAATTTTTCTAATCTGCAGTGCTTTTTCACTGAGTTAACCACATCACAAAGAACTTAGTAAGGTGGATAGTTTCTTCTGTCAAGACTGCATGTACTGCTTCCCTGTTTCTGTATGTTTATACATGGAAAAAACAGTGCTAGTGTGACGTTTTTCCATGAGTAGCTGCTTCAGTATGAAGGGAGGCCAACCTCACATGACCAAACCAGTTCTTTCTTCATCACCAGCAAGTGGCATAAAACATTACTGAGGTGATAAGTTATATGGCTGCAGTTTTCTTTCAAGAAGAAAAGAGTTTATGTACATATATACATATGCATAGATACAAACAAGTAAGTATGTAATTATCTTCATCTGACTGTAGGCAGAAGCTGACAGCATTGAGACTCTGCAACCATTTAGGAATAAATGTGAACCCGTGTTTCTCTTTTGTGTTGTGAGTACCCTGCATCTGTTTCTATTAATGTATCACCTATTTTTGCATTAATTTCTTGATAGATTAGAAAGAAATATAAAACTGTCACACTGTCATGCAAGTCATGTCTTTACACTCTACAGTAGATAGGATTTTATTACCAGATGTTGTCTACATAAGGCTTTTTACCATGTCTGCATCTGCGTCTCCTGAGCACATTTCTGTTGTTTGCATGTAGCATCAGCACAGCTTTGTGGTAGCCACATTTTTGGTAGTTTGTGACTGAGAGATCAGTTTTTTTCTGGGGTTGCTTCACATAAGTGCCTACATTTAGCTACTCCAGAATGGATATTTTGTCCTTAAAGATGATCCTGTTCCAGCCTTTCTGCCAAGAACAGGGACATCTTTCACTAGATCAGGTTGACCAATGCCCCATTCAAACTGACTTTGAAAACTTCTGTGACAGAACATCCTCAGCTTCTCTGGGAAACCTGTTCTACTGTCGTATCACCTCATCACAAAAAATGTCTTCCCCATATGCAATCTAAATCTGCCCTCTTTCATTTTAAAAAGGCTGACTCTAATAATTGTGAGCTAGTTATTTGCATTTATTTTTTAGTTCTATTAGTAATCTGGAAGGAAACATAGAATTAGACAAAAGAAAAGAAAGGATAAAGTGAAGATGAGAAAGATTCATTCTGAACCAGCAGAGAAATTAGTGTCTTTGGTATTCACTTCAATGGGCACAAGCGGTGATATTTCTGGGGAAATAAAAAAAAACAAACCAGAAAATTCACAAAATATAGTATGTTCCCAAACTGATGTAAGTGTGTAAATTAGGAGACAAGAACTGGCAATGAGTGTTATTTCCTCTTTCACAGAATGGCAAAATCATTACCATAGTGAGGGGTGCAAATGCTCCTCTTATAAGTAAGAAAGTAACAGAACTGGTACAAGAAGAGAGGGAAATTCTGGCTGGACAGAAGGAACGCCCAAAGGTATTCACAGAAAAAAAAAATAATATATATATATATATATGTATACGTATATATATATAAATATAAATGAGTATTTTTACAACATTTTATGGGTTTCTCTCAATGCCTGTTATTTTCTGTAGTGTTTAATTTTAAAAGAATTCTTTACTTTGTAGTAAGTGGATTTTTTCTTTTCTTTTTTTTTTTTTTTTTTAGAAATATCCCTTTACTTTTTAGAACTGGAGGAAAATTATAGATTGCTATATTATACAGGGAATTGGAGGGATGGATTACTAACGAAATGTCACTAGCAGATAAAGCAGTCAAACTCATCATCTTTTTATTTTTTTAAGTCTTTTTCTTTTCTTTTTTTTTTTTTTTCCATATTCAGTAAAAGGAAACTTTAAACAAACTATAGATCGCTTATGGAAAATCAGGCTAGCCCAAAGTCTTCCTTCAAATTGCAGGCTTTCCTGGATAGCAAATATATTATTACTTTAAGAAAAAAAAGTGTTGTAAAGATCTAATGCTTTTTGTCATTTTAGATTCACAATGGTGATTTACTTCTTTTTTATTCCAATTACCCTAGGTGGATGAACTTGTTTTTCTAGAAGAGAAATTGTCAGAAGAGTCTATTGAGGAGACTGTACCTGAGGGTAAATATATTTGATTTATTTTAGAAGTTAATTTATTTTAGAACAAAAGCAGGGCAAAGAGTTTAAATTTGGATTCAGCTCCAGGTTAAAGGAATCCTTCAGAAGCTTTGAAGCAGTAATACTCTGCTGGAATTCATTCCTTACCACATGCAGGTGCCTTTGAGTGTTTTCTAGTATCAGCAACAAATTTTGTCTTGTGTTTCCATTAGAGCTGCCATTGACTGTTTCTGCAGTGTTTGAGATCTTAATGAATTACATTTTAATGCTTAAATGTAAACCTCACTTCCTACAAAGATATAGTTTATAACTTGGACGTCAGGGGAAATTGGACATCAGGGGGATATTCTTTACAGATATAGTGGTGAGATGCTGGAACAGGCTGCCCAGAGAGGCTGTGGATGCCCCGTCCCTGGAGGTGTTCAAGGCCAGGTTGGATGGGGCCCTAGGCAGCCTGGGCTGGTATTAAATGTGGAGGTTGGTGGCCTTGCCTGTGGCAGGGGGGTAGGAGCTTCATGATCCTTGAGGTCCCTTCCAACCCTGGCCATTCTGTGATTCTGTGATAGTTTATATTTTCTTCTGAACACTTTAATTTTGCATTTATGTCTATGCCACAGATGCTGTAATAGCATGTGTGAGCAGGAACACCTCTTGTATTAATGTTAGATTGTGTTAGCAAGTGCTACTTCAGCAGTTATTTACTGCAGATGACACAATGCAAAGGAAATAAACATCTACTAAGACAAGAAATGTACGTTTTACTGGAAGTCTCTGATAATCATAGATTTTCACTATAGTATTTGTTCTTTTCACTTTCTAGTTCTGCTCATAGAAAAACTTTCTAGAGAAAGCATTCATCTTAAATTGTAGATTTTACACCACAGTTAGCTGCATGTAGAACATTTCTCTACCATATGATCCAAAAACAACAGTGGTTCATCAGGAATGTGGATTCTAGAGTTGACCAAGGACTGTCCCAGACTTTAAGATACGTTTATGTGCTGGAGTCACTTATGTCTTGGAAAAACTTTTTGACCATCACAATACTAAAAGAGTGATGTATTTACAGAGGGTCAGTTATAAGTAATGAAAAATTTAGCTATATATTTATTTTGATATACATGTTCATTGCTACATGATTTTTTCTGTTTTCCAGAAGAAGAAGTCATATACTCTGTTGGAATTATAAAACCTGATGATGTTTCGGAGGGACGTGTAGAGGACATTAAACAAAAGGTAGACAGAACTTGAAAAGATTCATTCACCCTTTTTAGTTAGGTAGCACAGTAAGACAGAAGATCAAATTGATTCTCATTTATTTTCAGGCTTTGTAGCAGGGCTTATTAATGTGTCTCTGATAAGCATAGTTAAAGCAAGTTAATTTTGCCCTGAAATAATATAGTCTTTGAATTGATACTGTTGCTTTAATATTTTATGCCAGTAAGTAGGGTACGACTTATGTATTATATATTATATATATACATACATGTAAAGATGATGAGGGGCCTGGAGCATCTGTATCATGAGGAAAGGCTGAGAGCTGGGACTGGTCAGTCAGAGAAGAGAAGGATGAGGGTGGATTTAATTACCGTTTATAAGTGCAGGAATCAAGTCAAAGCAGAGTGGACTCTTTTTGGTGGCAAGTAATAATAATACAAGGGGCAGTGGGCAAAAATGGGGGAACAAAGAGAAACTTCTTTACTGTCGGAGTGACCAAGCACTGAAACAGGCTGCCCAGAGAGATTCTGAAATATTCTTCTCTGGAGATATTCAAAACCATCCTGGATGCTTTCCTGTGCAACCAGCTGTAGGAAGCCTGCTTTAGCAGGGAGGTGAACTCAATATTCTCTAGACATCCCTTCCAACCCCTACAATCCTGTGATTCTGTGACATGGATTTATACTGTGGAGATCACTGACACATGAAATCCACAAGCAGAAGGGTGCCTTTTTTTTCTCATACTGTAATAGAAATGAGATCTAGAAACTACAGTGGTGAAGTTAATCCTTTCAGGTGCAGAAGGTGTATTTCCTGACTGCACAGTATCTGTAAGAATTGCAAGCACACATAGAGCAACTAATCAGTCTGTTGTGCCATAGTGTGCATATGCATGTAAATGACTTAGCATACGCCTGTAAATTGATTTGTGTGCACTAGCAATTACTATAATCAGACACTGGACACTAAGAATCCCAGCACATCAAAGGATTCTGCATTTATTTAAGTCATCACAGAAGAAAAGAGAAATTATCTTTCCTTTCAGAAAATAATACTGTAGTATCACAGTATATATGTATATCATTCCTATAATTATAGGAATATCTGACTGCTACTCATACAAAACAAAGAAACAAACAAAAAGTGTTCATAACACTATATACCAGGATAACATTTCAATTAAAAAATATATTTTGAGAAAGTCTGGGACATAAATAGGAAAATCAGTGCTGTATGCCCAGTTTCTGCACTTTCTCGATCTTGACCAGAAAAGGAGGAGGCTCAATAAAAGCAGAAAGAGCAGTCAGTGTCTGAAGGCATTTAGATGTAGCTGAGCAGCTGTTGGTTGGCCCTATCTGTATGTTGCCTTATGAGATGTGTACCATTACTGTTTCCACCTACAAACTTTGCAATGCAATGTGAAAACTCAGCAGCATCGTAGGGGATTTTAAAGAGCAGAGTGTTTGCAAGTAGACTGATATCAGCATATGGGGCTGAATAATACTGTCTTTGCTTAGATATAAATATACAGTATAAATCTCTTATCAGTGAGACTATGAATTTTGATACAGATCACACAAGCGCATATTGAATTTAGTGCAGTAATGCAATTAAAAACAGTTAATTGTAAAATACATTTTATTTTTGATATCTGCTGTTCCTCATCTCTAGTAAACAAAAAGTTCAGCCTGTTTGTATTGCAACAGTCAGTGACAAACACACACTTCAATGGTTACTGTGATTATAATGCAGATTTTAACTGATTTTTAGAAGCAGTTGCATGTTTATCATTTACAATAGTAAAAAAAATATTTGATGTTAAATAAAAAGAATTACTGACCTCTGCATGAATGCATACATTGCACTGCATTGTACTTTAAAAAAACTTAAACATAGTGAACACTGTTATCCTGAATTCAGTAAAGGGCTTTGAAAAGCTCGAATTTTAGTTTAGGCAAACATAATGTTATATTTTGAATATTTCAGATAATTCATATTTAAAATAGCATTCATAATGAATCATCTCTAGATTTACATAGGATTTTATAAGTATCTTTCATCAAATGCCAGTGAGTAATGACTGAATAATTGCAGATTAGAGACGCAGGCTTTGGCATTGCAGCATCAGAAGAGAAAATGCTAACTGAAGAGCAAATCAGAGAATTCTACACCAAGAAAAAAGAACAGGTAGGAAAAAGCAAACCCCACTCAAACAAAAACAAAAGAAAAAACCTGAACAAAAGGAATGGATAAGTTATATCAGTGTAGCTGTATGTGTTTTTTAGATGTCTAGACTATAATTCATTAATATGTTGAAGAACTGAATTGGGGGACATTTATTACATAGAAAAAAAGAAATGTTTATCTCTCTTTTTTTCTTACTGACCTTATTACAAATATAGCCTGGTAGCACTCCGACATTTCTACTAAGTTATATTAAAACTCCAATTAAAAACTAAAATATTTTGTTACTTCTTTCTCTTATCAGAATGTGCTTGATCCTTAATCGTGGCCTATGTCTTCCAGCCAGGAAATAAGTGATAGCATGAATTACTTTTTCTTTCCTTCACAATTTTTTTTCACTGGACAGTACTGGCAATAAGCACAGGCACAGGCAGAAATATAAAACATCTCCAAGAAAAGCTTATTTTTCTGTCTCTATCTCCTATACCAGGGGAAATTGCAGATAGTTCAAGGAATCAATGAAATGATGTTGTTTACCATCAAATGACAATGTTTTAGCAAAGAAGCAACTGGATATTGCTAAGTGTTTTGGCAGAAGTTAGCTAAAGTTAATTATACAGAAGGGTTTGTATCACAACAACAAGTAATGCTTCTGAGTAAATATTTATTTCTATTTAAAATGTATATAAGGTAGTCTGGAATTATAAGAAGACAGCTAGTTTGTTTGATACTCTCAGAGGGACCACAGTAAAAATAAAGGGTTGATGTAATCAAAACAAGAAGTTGAGAAAATGTTCCTGCAGTGCTACAAGTGAATGAGAGTGAAATAAGATTGTTCTTACTGAAGCCATAGGGAAAAACAAAGTAAGGAAAGTAACAAAGAAAGAAAGAAAAACAAAGAAAGGAAGTCACAGGCTGAGCATGTGAGGAATTACAGAGTGATGGTTTTGCAACCTGGGATTCTACTTTAGATAGAGGCAGTTTTGAAATGCAGGTATTGTTGTCTTCATGAGAACAGCAGCCGAAATTGAGATTAGTTAGATGCAGTGGGAGACATAGGAGGAAGACAAGGAGAAAGCATACCGTGCTTCATATATTACAGCACTACTAGACTGTAGTAAATCCCAGTTCATATTAGAATAGTCAGGTTCACAGAAAACTGCTATGAACTATCAGGAGCAGATCAGAAAGCTCTGTGTTTGTTGAGAAGCTTGTTACATTGTTCGTCATTGGCCCCCAGTACAAGAGAATCACAAGAGCTTGGGAAGTTATTTTCTGATTAAAATGTCTTTCACATGGTTGAAGATTAAAGCTGGAAGTGTGGAAAGAATCTGGAAAAGACAACGATGGAAAAGCACACAAACTTCTTGCAAATATTTTGTTCTATATTTCCTATGAGATTTTTGGCTTAAAAAATTATGTGGTGAGTGCTACTGCAAGCATAGCATTTGATCAAGTTGGATTAATTTCTAAGTCATTTTCTTCTCTCTTGTCATCTGCACTTTAAACTGGAGTAATATATAGTGCTTGCTTAATTTACTTTTATTACTTCATTTATCTCTATTCATTGCGCTTTAGACATTTTATAGTTTTATGTCCTCAAATGACTGATAAAAAGTCTTTCAAACAGTCTGACAGGGTTTTGAAGAATCAATATTAAGAACAGTGTTGTTACTTAACAAAGTATGGCTTCATTTCTGATGACAAAGCCAGAGTTTGTGAAATTCATGGCAAAACAAAAAATATGTTTTTTAGCCTGATTTTGATGATTTTGTCCAATTCATGATGAGTGGACCGTGCCATATTCTGATAATCACAAAAAGAAAAGCAACGGATGCTATTCCTCTCTGGAAAGAACTGCATGAAACAAGTGAAAGCATGCCTGGTGAGGCTGAGGCTGAAGAGACAGACAGGTAAATAACATTGTTAATTGGAATATGTGGTTAAGTAAAGTATTCCAAAAACATAATAAACAGTTATTCTTATATACTTCTGCATGCCTATGTGGACAGGACTCAGGGAGCAGTCAGAGTTCTTTACCTTGTCTTTCACAAGACCATCATTACATATCTGATTGGTACGTACATATGTACACTGATATCTGATATGCTTCTTAAGGAACATATTAACTCCACACTTCCCAGGGAAAGATAACAGGCAAGGGGCGCTGATTCCTTGCTAATTCAGAATTAGACTTGAATGAGTTTTCTGTAAGAGGAACAGTGCTGTACTTCAAAGCTAGTGTAGTCCATGCAATTCCACTTCATACTAGTTCACAAAGACAGTGACTGAAGTATGCTGTATTCCCTGGGATCACTGAGTAAAACCCAGCAAACAAGTGGGAGAGGTTGCAGGTTGGTGGGTTTTCTTGTTGTTGTTTGTTTTTAACTGAGATACCTAAGTAGATAGCAAGGATTTGCTGTTCACATTCATGATATCTCAGAATGACTGTTTTGCTCTAATGTCAAGTATGTAAAAAAATGTCAAAATAATAACAATGTCAAAAAATAACTTGTTGTAACCTGACTAAAAGACGGCTTAACTATGTTTTTCTAGGCTGCGAAGAACTGAAGAAAATGAGACTATATCAAATATATGTGATGTGCCACACAGTTTAGAAGATGCTAGCAGGCAACTTGCCTTCTTTTTCCCAAATTTTGATAGAAAGAGTACAGAACAAAAATTTGAAAAGACGTTGGCCTTAATTAGACCTTGTGTCCTAAGGGAAAGACGGGGTAAGTTTTAGTAACTACAGTTTCCATCTAGGGCAAATAAAGTCTCATACTTTGAATTTCAAGAATTCTAACTCTACTAATGGAAAGGAGGTAGATCATCTTTTCTTCTCAGCAGTAAGTTGTCATTAATCTTTATCAGGAAAAATTACATGGCTCACGTATTTGGTATATTTAAAATATAGATGTCAAAACCATTTTGTTCCTTTGCTTGATATTTTAAGACTATCTTTATAATGTTTAAGAAACATACCTCAGAGAAGCTGGGATTTTCAAAGTATACTATAACATAACACACTTCCCACCATAATATATTAGCTGATAGTGTCCCTGACTGCCAGGTCCAGGGTAGACCAATGACAAGTGTGGAAAAGATATGATTCAGGATGTGCTATATTGCATGACACTGCTGCACACAAATACGTTTATACAGATAAGGCGTTTACAGATTGGATCAGAAAATCTACCCCATTAGTATGAAGCTCCATCCAAACAAGTTTTCTTCTTACATATATTTGTATTTCTTGCTAGATCATAGTTAGCTTTCTTATTTAAATTCAAGAATTCCTGTATTGGAATTGATATAAACACGAAGATATGTAAAACTAGAATTTTGATCTTTCCATGTATGTATTTTCTTGATTACTATCAAGAAAATTTTGCTAAGAAGAATTACTTTACAGTCCTGTATATAGAGAATTAGACTTTTGTGCCTGATATTTATGAGTATGTTCTTGTAAGACTTGGTTAAATGAATATCTGTCTATACAAATTCTCTATATCTTCCTTCATTTATAGCAGCGCATATCAAATTTCTCAGTCAGGAATTCCTCCTGAGATTTCTAAAGTGAGAGAAAACATTAAGAGAGTGAGCATCAGCTTTATGAGTATCCAGGCAGCTGCCAAAAACATCTAGCAGTTGCTTTAAATTGGCTTTCTATTTTTCTTATTCACATTATTGTTGGAAGTCTATGTTGTTTCTTTGCAAGAGTATGAACTGATGAGTGGATAGTGATTTAGCATTATTTCAATAATTTAAACAGATTCCATTATGCAAAGCATAAAAGATGATGGCTTTGAGGTAGCAATGCAGAAAGAAATAACCCTATCTGAAGAACAAGCACGTGAATTTTATAAAGAACATGAAAATGAAGACTATTTCCCAGCACTGCTAGAACAAATGACCAGGTAAGGTGAATGAAAAATGACACTGTGGATTTATAAACGAGACTGAAGTTTTCACAACAAATAATTGAATTGAATATTTCACGGCCATCATATCTGAAAGTTTAGTAAAATTCAAAACAGAATCAGACAGTTGCAGACAATGAGATAATTACCAAGTAGAAAAATCAGATTTTTAAAGATTACCAGCCACTTCACAACTGCAAGATGTTGGTCAGTTTGGTTGATTTGAATGAAAACAGCTGAGCTATGCTCTGGAAAGCAGCACTTGGATTGTCTATAGGAGTAATCTTTATTCAAGTTGTGTGCTGGACTTTTTGGAATGGGAAAAAAAAACAGTCATTTTTGGATATTGTCTTGCAATGAAGTTATAACATGGCTGGGATGCATACAAAATCTTTGGAGCTGATCAGCATTTTTGTGTCTAATAATAAAGATATAGCCCAATTCTGTAACATTCCTGCCATTTTGTTAATTTTTTTTTTAATTTAAATTTTTTAAAAAAATTTAAAAATTTTTGTATCATTTTTTTTGAAATTTAAATTCTTTAAATTCTTTTAAGCTCCATGAGTTTTTATCAAGCTGTAGCTGTTTAAAAGGAGACTGGTTTGAAAATCCTTCAATAGTAAGCTTTGTTTGCCTGGCCTCATCTACATGATCAAATTCTTTTTGCCAGTTGCAGAG